>JAZKJV010009220.1:0-279345 GCA_037367405.1 Ottelia alismoides
TACCATCCATGAAACAATTCCTATGATGTGTACTATACTTCAATCTTTTCGACTTCTTCTTAAGTAACGACACTTGTGATATAGACACATAATGATATCCTATGATTCAACAATCGAAGAACTGTTGGCGAAAGCAAATGCAACAAACACATCTATGCCACATTGAAATGTCTCTAGCGTCCGTCTTGGGACACGGTTGTACATCAACTCAGTATTGCCCATCATCCTACCAACGCATGAAAAAGATATTTCATATGTTAAATCAAAGTAATTGTAAAATGTTGGTCTAATATAAAGCATTTAACCTAGGAGATAAGAGAAGAACATTTTATTAATATTGTCTCTTACGTCCATCCTTAAAGATTCAAACATTGAACAAGACTATAATCGCTACATGCATGTTAGAGTTTATATCTGAGCAAATTTTGATAGATTAACCCTACACCCCCTTCAATATACCTCATATATTGAGCTTAATAGCCTTTTAAAATTGTTATCAAAATAACAAGAGTTAAAGTCTATTAAGATTAATCTAGTATATCGGTGAGGAATGGAGTTATACTGTCAGAAAATTGCTCAAATATAAACTCTAACATACATGTAACAAATATAATCTTAATTCAATGTTTGAATCTTTAAGGACTTCCGTTGTTCGGTTCGAACAAAAGAAAGCTACATAAATGTCATATTATACGGATACCTTGCATCTCTCATATGTAAACGTTACATAGGAGGACTTCTTAGATATTTGTAAAATATATACATTTATGTTAACAGGACATTTATGTAGATTTGGATGGTTTACGATTGGGATATAGAGCTATGCGATCCTTAGTTGTGCCTACTAAAGTGTTTAATATTATATTATTGGGAATGTAGCTACAAAAAAACTATCTTCCACATGCACATATTAAAATCCATGACAATTGGACCGAGATATATCGTCATGAAGTGAGTCCAATAGTTTTGAAGTGAGTCCAATAGTTTTGTAGAAAAAATAAAAATATAACACTTTGTAAGTGATGAAATCTTCCAATGTATTGCACACGCCTCCCATTGTGCATGGTCACACATCACCCGGTGTAGAGGGACAAATGATATGTGTATTGTTTTGTGCGATTAAATAGTTAATTAATATTTTTACTTTATTAATTATCTATCTACAAATTATGCGCACACATGTCCAGAGTAATTAAACCTTAATGTGATAATAATCACAATAGGGCTATTTAACTTGAAGGAAAAACGTAGAGGCACACGTGCTCAGTTGAATACACATTGTTCCCAAATAGATAAAAATGCACACAATATGAATTATCCACAGTACACATGTTCTGAAGTGGTCTTATTAATTTAATGTAAAAAAATTACAAACTATGTATATATATATGTATTCCATATTTTAATATGTTTAATATTTTCTAAAATAAATATAATTATTTTTTTATTTAAAGGTATTTATTTGATTTTACATAAAATTTAAAAGTAAAAATTTAATGTTATGGAATATTTTTAAGGGATTTTATCAGTTGTGCCCTTCCGAGATATCGCAATATCAGTTTCGCCCCTATCTTTTTGGTAATATCAATTGTGCCCCTGACTTCTTGCCAATATTTCACTTGTGCCCCTCAGAGGGGCATAACTGATAAAAGATTTTTATCAGTTATGCCCCTCTGAGGGGCACAAGTGAAATATTGGCAAGAAGTCGGGGGCATAACTGATATTATCAAAAAGATAGGGGCATAACTGATATTGTGATATCTCGGAGGGGCACAACTGATAAAAACCCTATTTTTATACTTCAATGTAGAAATTTATGAAATGTATTTATTCTTATGTTATATTTTAATATATTTTAATATTTACTTAAATAAAATTAATTAATAATTTCGGATCTTTAAGGAACTTTTTATTTTAACCTAAATTACAAGTTGAAAATTAATGTAATGAACTTTTTTAATAATGTTTAATGCTATTGTTAATTCATATTTTAATACAAAATAATATTTACTAAAATAAATGAAATATAATTTTGGGGATTAATAGGGATTTATTTGATTTCAAAAGATGTTAAAGTAAAAATGTAATCCTATGAATTGCTTATATTACTTTAATGTAAAAGCAAAAAATAATTGCCTATATTCCTATTTCATATTTTTATATGTTTTAATAATTTCTTAAATAAATGTATCTATTTTTTATTTAAAGAAGTTTATTTGATTTTACATTAATTACATAAGTAAAATTTTGTATTGTTGTTATTCTTTAATTTAGAGATTTATGAAATATATTTATAATTATTTCATATTTTAATATATTTTATGATTTACTTGAATAAATTCAAGGTATCGTACATTTTGAGATTTACAGAATCTTCATCATTTTACATTAGTTGTAAAAAAAGTTATTGTTATGAACTATTTTCATTTCAGTATTATATATCAGTATATCTATATACGATTGTTATCTACTTATTTTTAAAAGTTTCTCTCGTCAGTTTTGGAATTAATTACTGGCATTGTGAAATTATATAATGGAAGTAAATCCTTGTGTTTAATTAAATTTATCAATTACTTTTCTAACTAATAAATAAGGAATGGATTTATTTTTGATAACATAAATTTATATTATAGTGTATATTTTTCATGATAGAAAGTATATGTTAATTGTAACTTAAACATAATTGCATTTTATAAAAATATAAGGGATTTTATCACTTGTGCCCTCCGAGATATCGCAATATCAGTTATACCCCTATCTTTTTGGTAATATCAGTTGTGCCCTTAAATCTTGCTCCGTCACCAGTTGTGCCCTTCCGTCAGATTGACCGTCAAAAAATTAAAATAACCATGGTTTATTCAAACCATGGTGTGGTTAAGAATGGTATTATGGTCCATACCCTTCTTCATCTTCTTCCTCCTCCATTTGCTCTTCTTCCTTCTCTTCATAATTTCTCTCTCTTACTAACACGTTCATGCATCCATCGAATCTCTAAAATTTTTACATTTCCACGGACATATCACTCGTACTGGGAGGGGGCGGGTGGCAGGCTGGAAGGGGCGGCGGGCTGGGAGGGGGCGGGGCTGGGAGGAGGTGGCGCGGGGATGGAAGGTGGCAGGGGCAGGGGCAGCGGCGGGGGCGGGGCTGGGAGGGGGCGGGCGGCAGGCTGGAAGGGGGCGGCGGGCTGGGAGGGGGCGGGGCTGGGAGGAGGTGGCGGGGGCAGGGGTGAGGAAGGAGGAGGAGCTGGAGGAGGAGGAGGAGGAGGAGGAAGAAGAAGAGGATGAGGAAGAGGAGGAGGAAGAGGAAGAAGAAGAGGATGAGGAAGAAAATGACCTCTTAACCTTTTTTTTAATTAATTCCGCCTATGTCCTCAAAGTTAACGTCCGTTTGCACTGTAGATGGACGGTAACTAACCCGAGGGCACAAGTGACAAAATAACAAGAATTTAGGGCACAACTGATATTACCAAAAAGATAGGGGTATAACTGAGATTGCGATATCTCGGAGGGGCACAAGTGATAAAATCCCAAAATATAATTACATATGTACCCCCGTCTTACCACCCCCCTTAATGCATATATACACATACTCTCATATGTATCCTCTCTCATATGTACCCTCTTCATCATACCCACACAATACACCCCCTCTCACCAACCTACAAATATACCCCCTTCCCATGCTTCTTCTAGGTTTTGTCATTTGTAATCATCAACAAAGTATTCTAACGAGCGCTAAAATTGACACTTCTGTTTAATTTTCAAAGTTCTTATACAATTCTAAAAATTGATTTTAGTATTTCATCATACACCTTCCATGCATGTACAGTTTCATTTATACTAGACTACAATCAACCAATCCAATAACAAATACGTATCAATCTACTACATATAATACCTAAACAAGAATTTGAAGCGTTAAAAATACAAAGAAAACTGAATATACTATCAAAAATCAGGATTCCCTAAAACATGAATATAGAACATCATGTACAACAAAATAATAAAAAAGAAGAGAGGATGTAGCGAAATACCTAAAGAACGATGGGTGTGTGATTGGATGATGCAAACAGTGGTCGTGGGAGGGTGGGTGCACAAAGGACGCCGGAGCAAAGGTTTTGGGGCTTGAATCAGGTGGAATGAGAAAGAAACACCTTGGAGCATTATGTCTATAGACATGGACGAGCACATCATGTGCATGCCCACATGGTCGCCCACCAATATTAAAACGTCATGCGCCAAGCACATCAGGCGAGCACTTGTGCAGCCAATGTGCTCACCCAAATTTTTGAAGAAGCGCCAACATCAAAACAATCCCAATTTCAAAGGGGTGAGGGAATGGGTGAGCACATGTGTTGGCCAAGTGCTCTCTTGTACCATGGAGAACACGTGTGCTCGACAATCCCTCGATATCATGTGCTTGCCATTCACGTTTTTTTAGTGATGTTATTGTTTTTCTTTTAGAAAACTCTATGAGTATTCTGTTCTTAATCTGTTTTGAAAGGTGCATATATAATCGATGTAAACATACTGCACAATGGTGAGTCGGACCTCTAGCTCGAGGCCCTTTCTGTAATGATTTAAAAATATGTCGTATATAGCGACAATGTATACAACAATATATGGTGTATGTCTCATGTGATGGTGCTCTCTTCCTCCTCCTCTTTATGCCTTCCCTCATGTTGTGGAATGAGAGAAGAGGGAAGTAACAAGGTAAGTAGAGCGTGTAGAGGAAAGAGATTTTTAATAATCCTTTAAAATTTCATAGTTATGAGATGAACTTTCTATAATCACGAATTACACATAGAACCTTAAATAGTGAATTATGTTCAATGTTGGAACCCCATAGTTTTCATAAGGACGTTAACTAACCACTACATGAATATAGTTGTAGAATTATTCATAAATGCGTAATAAATTTTTAGGATTCATTTGTCGTTATAGATATAAATGTTATTAAGTGAATTTATCTAGTACATATTTTATGTACAAGTCATCTTAAACATGTTTGTTCAAGTTAATCTATAAAGCATTTCTGTTATTAAATGCTAATAAAGTTTTCATATCCTTAAAGCATTCGTATTTTTAAATAGATAAGGACATGCTACACCTTAAAGAGACTTATTGTCTTATGAACATCCAAAAATGCACATAATTATTTGTCCGTCAAAATTGACGATTGTATATAAATAGCTTCCAATGACTATAAAATTCTCCGCCTGTGATTTTCAGGTGTCAAGTAAATGGAATGGAACTAATAATACATAAAAAAGGCATAGAGTGGTAATTAATATTTACCTCGTGACTCACTCATAAATTTCCCCCTTTATTATCATAATTTTCATATTTAGATATTTTTCTTTTCACTTTTTTTAAAAAAAATTACTAATAGGATTCGAACCATGTTCCTTTAAAGTGGGAGCCACTATTCTACCATCAGACCATTAGAGGGATTCTTATTTAAATTTTTAATTACATCTTAATCTTTTATAATTTTTATATTTACCTATAGAGTAACTGAACATTTAGAGGTCAATCAATGTGTAACAACATAAAATTTCAAATAAATACAAAAAAATAGCTCTAAATATAGAATGTATTCAAAGATCCTCAAACATTAAATTTAAAAGGATTTTGTAAGGACTTTTACACCATGACCCTTAAATTCTTGCCAATTACACCGCAGCCTTTATCATCTTTTGAATACACCACAACCCCTATAATCTTTTAAAAAACTTACACCACAGCTCTTGGACAGGAGCTTAAGGGTGTGATGGAGGTGGACAAGTTTTCATGAATCAAGGTCTAAAATCCCAATTTATAATAGGGCTTTTTACACGTGTGTCCTTCTGAGAAACTGCAATTATAACTATGCCCCTACTCTTTTTGCAATAACACTTATGTCCTTATTTCCTACAAAACTTAATGTCGCCCTTCCATTAAGGTAAAATATGAGTGTAAGTGTAATAACGGAAGGATAATGTGAATTCTGAAAAAATACAGGAACACACGTGGTTATTGCAAAAAGGACGGGGACACATCTGTAATTTAGAAAATCGGAAGGGTGCAAATATAAAACAACCTTTATAATCCGAAAAAACTAACGTTAGAGATAATTTTCCATTTTTACTGAAAAAAACAAAGAGATCCCGAGAGAATTTGTTGGAATATCCGAAAATCCGGCGCAGAGAACATGAAAACATCACTCCTCCACACAAACTTAGAGAGAGAAAGGGAGGGGAAGAGAGAGAGACGCGCCTCTTCTCAGATCCCCTCCGCCTCCCACGTCGGAGGCAGAGCGCCGCCCATGGCCACCACCGCCCTCTTCCTCCCTTATTCCTCCTCCTTGCCGTCGCAGCAGCCTCCGACGACATCCTGCGCCTGCCCTCCGACGACGCCCTCCACTGCGACAGCTGGCGCTTTTCCGTCGAGACCAACGGTGCCGGCCCCTGGCGTTCCGTCCCGGGCGCGCTGCGTCCGCCACGTGGCCGAGTACATGACCGGCCCCCGCTACGCCTCCGACCTAGACGCCGTCGCCGCCAGCTCCCTCGCCTTCGCTGCTAACGTCGCCAGGGGCGGCGACGCCAAGGCTGCATGGATCTTCGACGTGGACGAGACGCTGCTCTCCAATCTCCCCTACTACACCTCCCACCATTTCGGGTGCGGATCATCGTAGCATGCATCGTCGTGAATATGTTGGTATTCGATACGTATCCGTATCCGATCCGTATCCGATGTGATGCAGGGAGGAGGTGTTCAACGAGACGGCGTTCGACGAGTGGGTGGAGAAGGCGAGTGCGCCGGCGTTGCCGGCGAGCCTGCGGTTCTACGAGGAGCTGAAGACGATGGGATTCCGGTTGGTGCTGCTGACGGGAAGGAGCGAGAGGCATCGGAGGGCGACGGAGGAGAATCTCGCGACGGCGGATTTACCTCGTGGGAGAGGCTCATCTTGAGGTGACGTATTTGTTTTGTCGCATCATGCATGTTACGTATACGATCAAACGTGATGATTACTTTGCGTTGGTTTGTTTGCATGGGTTGAATTGATGGCAGGGATGCATCGGATATGGGGAAGTCGGCCGTGGCGTACAAGTCGGAGAAGAGGGCGGCGCTGGAGTCGGAGGGATACACCATCTACGGCAGCTCCGGTGACCAGTGGAGCGACCTCTTCGGCTCTCCCGTCGCCATGCGGTCTTTCAAGCTCCCCAACCCCATGTACTACATCCCTGATCCAGTTCTGGCACATATGCATCTGTGTTGTGTTCGTATATGGACTCATCAATCGAGGTCGTTTAGATGTAACGATCGAACTTGGATAAGTATATATGTTCTCAGAGGATTTCGTGTGTGCAATATCATTTATGCTTCTCCTTTTTTTGGAATATCATTTGTGCCTCCGGGCTTTTTACCAGTTATCACTTGGACACTTCCGTTACTTTAACAGTTAAGAGGGTTTAACTGTCCAAGCACTCCCTTCCACCCATCCTCTTCCGCTCCTTCTCCGCCTCACGTCCTCTGGCCTCCTTTGTCGTCCGATGATAGATAGGACGGTACGAGATATAGTGGACAAGTTCAAAAATATGGACATGATTAAAAGATCGAGACAGGATTTCTCCTCTAATACAAGAACAATATGATGGACCTGATGATTGTTCCACGTATGCTTATTTATATATATATATATATAACTCGAAAAAATAAACTTTACATGATCAGTTAGTCTAAAATGCATGCACTTCCAACTTGTAGTGGATGAAAACGCATCAGAGAAGACATCAATCACTAATCAAAAGACTCCAACATTAGAATCTAATTACAACTTCTATAGGCCGCTTGATCAGAAAACAAGTGGAACATTTACACCAATAACCCTGAGTAGTTTCGTATTTATGTGCATAACCATCAATACACATGAATTACATGAAAAATCCTGAATAATCACTCGGTCTCATATCCATAACCATCATGAATTACACGAGAAACCCATAATAATCACTCCATCTCATACCCATAACCTGAGGGTTATGTATGTAAATACAAAACTACTCAGGATTATGGTGTAAATATCCCCAAAAAATCTCTCCTACAAAAGGAACAGACGAGGAAGTTGATGAGCCACAAGAAGCAAAGCTGCAGGAGTGGATCTGCGGACTTGAAGTCCACCCCAGAGGTCCCGAAATCGATCAAGTACTTGACGGAGAGGACGAGGTGCCAGATCCCCCAATTGATCCGGTAGGACTCCACCCCCTTATTTATAGGCTCGTCAAAGAGAGCATTCATGTACGTGATCGAGGTGGAGTTACGACACATGGGTGTGCCCACCTTCATGATCGAGGAGGGGGGAGAGGAGGAGGGGGAAGGAGGAGGGGAGCGGAGGAGGGGGCGATTGAGGAGGGGGTGGAGGAGCAACAGGGGGATGGAGGAGGAACAAGGAGGAGGATGGGAGCGAAGGAAGAAGGGGCAATGGAGGAGGGGCGGAGGATGGGGAGAGGTGGCAATGGAGGAGCAAGGGGAAAGGGAGGGGGAAGCTGGGGCATGGGAGGAGGGGGCATAGGAGGGGAGTAGTAGGAGGCTGAGGCGAAAGAAGGGGGAGTGGAGGAAGACCTTTCAATCTTTTTTAAAATATAATTCCCTTTACATTTATCTGTGGAAACGGAAACACAAATACAGATATTTGGGAACATCAAAATGATGTCCATATCCATATCCAGTTTAAAAAGAATATGGATATGAACGATCTATATAAGGGATACGATGTCGGGTCAAATATAAATATATCCATAATAACCAATATGCATCTCTACAAGAGACTGATCCAAATCCGAGCTTGATTTGTAGCATGTCAGGTTTCCATAAATCCATCTCACTGAAAAAATAAGTTGGGGCGTAAGCTCATATAATAATATTTCAGTTATCAGATATTCAAATCAATCTTTTATACGCAATGTATCTCTTTCCCATCATCTTCGATCATTGCGAAACCACTATCGGCGTCCCATGGCAATTAGCACACCCCGCCTGAATCATTTGCTTCACATACCCATAACGTAGGAAACACGTGTTCGTCAAGGATAAGGCAGCCAAGCAAACATATAGGAAAAATAGTAGTAACTAAACGCAATCAACACCTTCAGTATATGCTTCCTAAATAATCCCCATCCATCCGAAGCAAAAAAAATGAAGAGAGATGCACTGCAACAGCATATAATCAACACTTTTTCGACGTTTTCCTATTAGCATGACAAATGAAGAAGACCATCCAACAGAGATCCTAAAACTAAGAATTTAGATAGAGCATGTATTTCGCTCGGCCGACGACCAGGAGAGGCGGATGGATTCTCAGTGCTGATCTACCCATGAATGGAGAGGGGAGTGGAGAACTCGGACTTATGAAGGCAAGGATCTTAAGCTTTCAAGACGGCTTTGTGGATCATGGTTTCCTTGTGGATTTGGTGACAGCTCTTCTCGACCAGGTCCAGCAGCTTCTCTAGGTTCGACGCCCATGAGTTGAGGACATCGTTGGAGTCCTTTGGGGCCTGGAAGCAAACAATACCCGATGGCCTGTCGATTTTGGCTATAAGCGACTTGGAGACTACCATTTCAGATAGGTGCTTCTCCGTTTCCTGAATTAAATCAGTAACAATGAGACATTAGTTCAACACGACTATCTGGCCCACGTGAACTACTACAGAGACAATATGATCCTTTTTTTTTTTTGAAAACAGACAATATGATCCTTAAAAGAAATTTCATGTAAAATGAGCATAATCAAGTAGACATCGGATGCATCTCATCATTTCATTTATAGCCAAGCATTACCGTCGTCCGTCGTAGATTGTAAGTAGGTACCACAGGATTGGTTCAGAAAATAAAATTTCTCTTGAATAAAAGTTTCCACGTTTCTTACATCAATAAGTAATAAGCAAATACACTTGTATAGGCATGAAGGACAGATATCGGAAAGCAAATAAACAAGCAAACAAGTATAATAACATATGAATTATAGAAATCATCATTCATGATAACCACAGATTTCTAAAAACAGATGCATTAAATTTAAAAAAAAAAAGGCAAAGAATAGTAAAAATGCAAATTCTAGCAACTGGTAGTAACAAGTATGTATTACTGTAAGGACTACTATTACTGACTAGGAACTAGTTAATAAGTGTAGTGCTTCGGTAATAAGTGGTTTGATTACTAACTACTAAATTACTAACTGATCTTGGATTTTAAGTAAATTTCAATTAGAGAAAGCGGATTTGAGTAAAATAAATAAGAGCTTAAATTTAGAGATGTTTACATGTGTGCCCTTCCGAACTATACCAATAACAAGTGTACTGCATATTTCATAGTTACACAACCCCTACAAAACAGCTCTATTTACGCTTGTTCCCCAAACCGTTAAAGAACGTGATTAAATTGTTACGAATAACAGTCAGGACTAAAATGCAATAAAAGTTTCACAAAATAATCCACAAAATTCTAAGTTATATTTTCGAGTAAACAAGTTGTCTATTTTTTATCATCCTTTTTCATCACCCACCCTCTCTCTCCTTCTCTCTCTCACTTCCTCCTCGCTCTTGTTCTCTATCTCAATGCAACCTTCTCCATGATGACTAACAACGATGACTATGATGACAACGATAAAGACAATGAAAATAATGACGTTGATGAAGACATCCCTCCAAATCAATTTTAATTCATACATCAGTGTTTAACCTTTCATGAATGGTTGAGATGTGCGCTTGAATGGATAAGTGAATCCCTCCGAGTGCCGAGACCCAATACTACCCTCTAATGTTTAGACTTGCATTGCTTAGAGGTTGGACTTGGGTGTGTTGATGGGGCAACATAAAGAGTTGCACGCCTCTTGTAATCTATGAGAAGATACGAAGATAATATCTCATTAGATACCTTCTCCTGTGAAGTAGGTCGAATACCACAATCGTCTCGAAATATCCAAACATTGATATTGCAAACCATATCAAAGCAGGTCGATTAGAGGCAATTCATAAGGAAGATCGATTTTATGCAATCCTTCTCATTTTCAAAGATTCCCAAATTTGTGCTTTAAGATTTCAAGATAGTCATTGAGAGAGGCAAGAAGACAATCTTTC
Organism: Ottelia alismoides; assembly: GCA_037367405.1. Taxonomy (NCBI): domain Eukaryota; kingdom Viridiplantae; phylum Streptophyta; class Magnoliopsida; order Alismatales; family Hydrocharitaceae; genus Ottelia; species Ottelia alismoides. The sequence goes on from JAZKJV010009220.1 coordinate 11,117, forward strand.
CTGACTTTCGTGTGCTAGACGTTCATGTATGTAGTTATTATCGAGTTCATTGTCCGATCCCATGCAATGGCAGATACCTTATTAGATATCACATGCCCTAAAATGTTGCGCACCACCAAGTATGGGTGGCGTCGATCTATCACCACTGAAAAGCTTCCAAACATCATTGTTGCATTATGACCCTTTGAGTTCTTCAAACCCAACGACGACGAAGACAGAGGCGTTGTAAGTATGTGATATGACCAAATCTAAAACCTAGAGATCACTGCAATAAGATTGGTCGCCTCCTTCATCAAACACTAAAGATTCCAGATAAAGGCCAAGGTAATGAACATCCATCAAGATTGTCGACAAGGACAACCAATGACGATACTTATTCTCCCATCCATAATTGATCGCCACCAACAAGACCCACTTCTTTTTGACCTAGGTTGTGGACTCCCATCCTCCATGGGGTGGAATCCATCATCAACAACTCCACAACATGGACCATTCACGACTGCCATGAGCCATCCAATGGCCTTCCAGCATCACATGTGACGTAGTTGTCGAGGATCTACCTTCTCCAGCCTAATCGCAAGAAGAAGCTCGTTTGGTAACAAGGTCATGCCGGGTCGTCGTAAGCACCTTAGAAAAGGTTAGTTAGATGACTAACCTTTTATGAATAGTTATTTTTCAGATGGTAAAAGAGTTAGAATGGAAGTGTGAACAGATAGAAGAAATAGAAAAATACATAAAACATGGAATGATAAATATATCTCTCAAATGAACTGGCCAGTATGGATCGAAGTATGTGTCCATGTCATTTCTCAGGTCGAGTAGGCCGGCCCAAGTTTGGTTCGCTCGCGAACGATAAATATATCTCTCAAATGAACTGGCCAGTATGGATCGAAGTATGTGTCCATGTCATTTCTCAGGTCAAGTAGGCCGGACCAAGTTTGGTTCGCTCGCAAACTTGATATAATATTTTTTCTTTTAGAAAATATAATTGAGTATTTCGTTCTTCATTTGTTTAGGAAGGTGCATATTCAATGTGAACATACTACATAATGGTGAACGGACCTCTACTTCGAGGTCCTCTCTATAACGAATTAAAAAAACATGGTATCTAGCATCCTGTATACAACTAGGCATGTTGTATGTTTCATACACAGCTCTTCTCTTTTTCCTATGTATGCCTTCTCTCCCAAGTAGAATGATGAGAGGAAAGAAATTTTCACACATAATATGCTCGACAATGGAGTGATGAACAACATAAACTCATGTGTATAGTGATAATCTACCTCAATGTGCTCGGTCCTCTCATGGAAGGCAGGGTTGTTGGCAATGAAAAGCAACCCGGTTGTCGCATTGTTGATGCATGTGAAGAGGCGCATCAATAGCTAGGGACGAATGTTATCTTAGATAATAGTAGAATGTCATTTTAGACCGCGAATTGTATCTGACTAATCAATCTAATCGATCACCCCACCTCTTATTTATGTATTCTCCTTTCTACATAAGAGAACTCTAGGACATTGTGAATAATCGATAGTGTTTATGAAAGCAGCCCGTACGGCCGCATATGCATGATCGGCCTCCTCAACGCACCGATTACATGAAGCCCCCATTTATGCGCCATTTATGCATATGCATGTTGCATATATTGCGCATATGCGGGGCGCATATGCAGGTTGTACGGTTGCATATGCGCTCCATGCACCCGCTTAAGCTCCAGTTGGGTAATCGGGTCCGAATTTTAAGATCCGGATACAATCGGAGTTAGAATAAGCCTGACCCCCTATTCTTCTTTAAGAAAATATCTGCGATGATTTTTTATTAATGACGTTTGAAGTCTATTTATTTTTATTTATTACCGAGGTCTCAATTTCAATTGCTTTCAATTTCAGTTTCTTGATATGTCTAGTTTGATCTGAATAGGTTTGAATTTCAATTTGTATTATATAGCTTACTGTTTTGATTAGTTTTGTTTTATACTTTCAATTAACTCCGAATTTCAATCTTTTTACTGCTGAGGTTTAAATTGTTTGTACTGAATTTAGTTTTATTTAATTTTTCTTTGATTTTGAATTTTAATTGTATTATTTTGATTCTATATACTAAATCCGATCATGTAATATTACCTTTGATGATTTTTATATTTAGTTGTACTATTTTGAGCTCTAAATGAAAGTCATTTTTCTTAGATCTTCCATTGGACCACATTTATTCATAAATTTAGTTTAACTATAGTCACTTTTGTAGATATTTATTTATTTTTAAATAAAAAATAGAAAACCGCATAGAACCGCATATACCCCGGATACCGCTTAATCGCTATTCACTATTCAGTGACCTGTCCGAAGGCATACGCATACCGCTTTCCTGAACCATGATAATCAATTCATTATTTTCTTTCCATAGCTGCAACAAGAGCTTGTCGATTTTAGTTTTATGTCAAGAATACCTTCCTTTAGTGATCTTGAGTCTATATGACATAACCACCATGCTACATTGTTAAGGGAGAGTATGTGTGTCGCCAGCGCAAGAGTATCTATGGCCTACAACATAGCTCACGAGCCTCGTTTGACATACTAATCTCATAGATCAGTTCCATGATCCATCAGTTTCACATGGTTGTGTTTCATCACTCCATGTATATTCGAATACACGCTTCAAGTATCGTTATGATTGTCGTACATGTTGATATGATTCTTACTAGAGATAACAATGTAAGCATTCTCGAGATCAAGGCTTTTCTAGATAAGTTGTTCGTCATCAAGGACATTCATCACATGTAATATTTTCTTGTGATTGAGGTCACTCCTCCGACTATATCTATCTTAAGTATGTAGGTTTACTTGGTTGTACATCATCCCCTATTCATGTTGAATCTCAAAGACATGACACCTCGGCGGATCCCTTTTTAGTGGTACTATGCAATATGGGAGCTTAGTAGGTAAAATTCTTTATTTGAAAAACATTGGGCCCGATATCTCTTATGTTGTAAGCATAGTTTTGGCATAATGTTCTCATTCTCAAGTGCCTGAAGAATTCGCCCGGAAAAGTATTGTTCTATGATGTTAACGGTCACACTAGAAAAGTATTGTTCTATGATGTTAACGATCACACTGACATTATATCATATGCAGATGCAAATTTCCCCCAATTCACATGAGGGCAGACACTCCACCACTTGTTATGACATCTTTGTTGGTGGAAATCTACTCAGTGAAGTAAGAAGCAGACATTTGTTTCAAGATCTCGTGTAGAGGCATAGTATAGAGCTATAGCTCAAGCCACTTGTGAGATTGCTTAGCTTGTCATCTTGCTACAGGAACTCAGTTTATCCATCAGAGCTCTAGTTCCCCTTCACTATGACAACAAATCGCCCACTTCTACTATCAATAACATTGTCTTTTATGAATGCATTAAGCACAATGAAATTTATTGTCATTATATTAGAGATGCAGAGATGCAGTGCGTGACGGGAAGATTGTTGCCTCCCACATTTCTACAAAGCTACAGCTTGCAGATACCAAAGCTCTTCCAAAGGAGCAGATTTCACTATGACCTCCACTTAGGCATGACTGATAGATGTGCTCCAACTTGAGGGGTGTTGGGAACGTCTTCTAAATTTAGATATTTGTATCCAGTTTTTGTGCTTCTTATTTCTACTAGTCGTGTTAAGGACTCTTGTGTTTTTTATTGTTTATGTTTCAATCCAAGGCCTCAAATGTCGGATTTCGGTTTCGTTTCGGTAAGTCCAGAAAAGGAATTTCGGTGGAATTTCGGTGGAATTTCGGTGAAATGACCGGAAATTGGGAAAACGACTTGAAAACTCTTTTTTTTTTAAATTTAAGATTTGTAATGTTGTTTAATCAAAAAAAGAGGCATAAATACAAGTTTTTTTGCTTATAATAAGATGTTATAATGTTCAGTACCTTAAAATAATGATTTCGATCATCATATCAATGACCGTCCAGAGTGAAATTTCATATTTCAGTACACGGTTAAATTTTGGCATTCAATTTTTCTATCAATTCTCAAAAGAATAATAATACTTTTATTTAAAAATAAAACAAGACACACACACAAACACGAATATTTTAACATGTATGCCAAAATAAATGCATAGTAGAGCCTGTGATCGTAAAATGTATGTTATACGAGACTTGGAATTTGGAAACTTGGCTCTCCAAGACTTAAGTTAGGTTGTGAATTGTGACTTGTGAAGTTGTGAGATGGAATGAGAACATATACATTATATTTATTGGGATTAAATAGGACCCTTAATGGCCTTATTTATTACAATGGTGGTTGGAATAGTGGCTTATATTGCAATGGTGGTTGAAATAGTGACCTATAAATTTCATTTAGTGACCAAATAGTACCTATGAATATCAATAAGTGGCCTAGGCATGACATATGGTGACCTAGAACAATTTCAGTCGAAATGGACCGAAATGAACCGAAATTCCACCGAAATCCGAGAAATCTATGAACAATTTCCACCGAAATGGACCGAAATGACCGAAATTCAGCCGAAATTTCGGCCGAAATCCTGGAAACAGATATTATACATGGTTTCGATGTCGGTATCGCCATGAAACCGAATTTCGACCGAATTTCGGTCGAAATTCGCCGAAATTTAAGGCCATGTTTCAATCTATAAAATAAACACTACTACTACACAACAACAACAAAGCCTTTTCCCACAATTAAGTAGGGTCGGCTACATGGATTTTTCGCCTCCATTCAGATCTATCTTGGGTCAATCTCGGGCTTATATCCAAAAAGCTAAGATCCCTTCGTATAGTCTCTTTCCAACACTTTATTGGGTCTCCTCGCCCTCTCTTAGCCCGCTCAACATCCCAACACTCGCATCTCCTAACTGGTGCATCCGTTGATCTTCTTTGCAAATGACCAAACCATCTTAAGCATTTTTCTCGCATCTTATCCTCGATCGGAGCTACACCAACTTTCTTTCTAATTGCATCATTTCGAATCCGATCTTTACGTATGTGTCCACACATCCACCTTAGCATTTTCATTTCTGCTACAGCCATTCTCTGCACATGTCTATGGTCCACAGGCCAACATTCAGATCCATAGAGCATAGCAGGTCTCACGACTGCTTTGTAAAAACTTCCTTTAAATTTTAAAGGAATTTTCTTATCACAGAGAACAGCAGAGACTCCTCTCCACTTTAGCCAACCTGCATTTATTCTATTAGTAACATATAAAATAAACACTACTCCTTCAATAAAATTATTTCCTTCCTTCCAATTGTTTTTCCACAAATCGTAAGTATTATCATTTTTTTTACTAGCTAATAAATAGTAATCTGGTTTCCATCAAGATATGAATGGCCTACACATTGTATGCTAGTATTCATGTCATAAATATAGTCATCACGCCTAATAAGAGACTAGTTCTATCTTATTTATTATTCCAAGAACCATGGATAACTTAATTTAGCAAAAAAATTATCTTTTAAAGGCATTGCTGACATTTCCAATGATACTTACGATATGTCTCTTTCCAAACTTGTCAATATGAGATCAATATAGATATTTGAAACCTTATCTACTCATGGGAACCTAGAATAAAAACTCTTTGCGGTTCCAATATGAGAACTCTTCTTGAGCTCCTTATAAAAAAGAAACTTGCTCTTTAGTATTCTTATATGAGAAGTTACTCTTGATGCTTTTATATAAGAGATATTCTCTCGAAGTTTCCGTATAAGAGAGGTGAACTCTCAAGACATGGGAGACATCCTTTCTCGGAGTTACTGTATACAAGATCGTGTTTGTTTTTTTTTTTGAGGCTCAAGATCGTGTTTGTTAGGATCTACCCTTACTACCTACTTCAAATGAATCTACTACACCTACTCTTGGTATCATCCCAGAAATTTGTTTCTCAACTAGACTGCATGAAGATCAGTACTGCAATCTGTCTACTCTGGCTTGTCATCTTCCTCGAGAATACGCTCCAAACATGTGTTTCCTCTCAGTGTTATCTCCTACGCAGGTTTCCTCCCAAGTGATTCCTTCGAGCAGATCTCCTCCTAGTTCTTAAGAAGATGTATTGAGCGGTAATATGTCTAAAGATAGTCTTTTCAAGCTTTAGCTTGCAGGGGGTGTCAAAGACGTTATTAGACAGTTAAGTACGTCCCTACATGATCAAATTACACTATTCTTGCATATTTAATCCCACACTGCTTAATGATGAGACTTGGGTACGTTAGAAGGGTTATGTAAAGAGCCACAACCTTGTAATTCTTCAAGAGCTTAATTATATGAAGATCAAATCCATTTAAATTCCCTCACGAGACGAATAAGGTCACCACCATTTTCTAAAACTGTGCAATATTTGGTGTTCTTGTTTTTTTGATGTTGTGCTTATTTTAAATTCCACAACAAAGAAAGATAATATTTTTTGATGGGTTACTCAAAGATAATACTTTCTTAAGGGATACATGTGAAATTTGCACACCACTAACAGATGGTTAAGTACTCGAGTTCACCGTCTAAGGATAACGAACAAGCAGGGAAACATCAAGAGGAATTTAATGATGATAATCACAACATTATCTCTTCAAATAATAGATAGTTCCAGATCATAGATTAAAATGAATTATAATCTTTAATGGGAGTTTTACCCGATGAACCATAAAATCTTTGTAAATTACATGCATGGCTTTGTAAACATCGTTATTATCCCCTCGACTTCGTAAACTTGCTAACTCTTGCACCACATAAAATTACAACCTTATACCCTCCTCTTCCCCCTTCCAATCATTCCTCCTCCTTTTCTTTTTCCCCCTTTCTTTTTTTCTTTCTTCTTCAACCTGGAGCCTTCACCTTCAACTTTTCTTCACCTTCAAGAACCTGTAATGGAACAGCCCTCCACTGACGACATGCTCCTCCTCATCGCTCATGCGTCGCTGCGGAAGGATATGCTAGATTGCTACTCTCCAGGTCGTGGCGACAAGAGACACAACGTGAGAGGTCCCCTACTACCCATTGTTGCCCACCTCCCTAACGGCCCACTGACCTCCCCACCCAGTTCCCCGACCACCCACCCTCCCCCTGACGTCGTCGGACCTCCACCTCCACCCTAGTGCCATAACCTCTGCCCCGCATCACAGCGTTGCCCCCTTCCCAGTGCAGACCCTCCCCAGTCCCAGACCTCCACCCCCCTCTCCAAGCATCCTCAGATACCCCCCCCCCCCCACAATGCCCACCAACCCCCCCCCTGCTCTGGCGTCGCCGGACCTCCACACCCACCCCAATGCCCCACTCCGCCCCCCATCCTAGAGCCACCCCATGTTATCCAGCACCATCCATAGCCACCACCTCTCTGCAACAGCACCACCCCAACCGCAGCACACCTCCACCGCCCCTCCACAATGTTGCACCACCTCATAGCGAGAACGGTCGACGTATGCCTCGAGAACCACCTCAAGAAGAAGGGTGAGAAGAGGATTTTCCTCTACTTGGATTAAATAAATATTAAACCTCTTGACTCAAGTAAAATTAAAAATTGATGGCAGGGTCTACGGTGTAAGACGGAGCAAGTTTACGAGATCGATGGGATAATAATGATGTTTACAAGGTCGAGAAGGTAATTTAGAAAGATTCTATAGTTCGTGGGGTAAAAATCTCACCGTTAATTAGCGAAGGAATCAAGTCGGTTCTATAAATTTGTGTGATTAATGGATCCTACTAATCCCAAGGCTAGACGAAAACTCTCGTATATTAATCTAGAATATGTTTGCTCTTGTTTGATGGGAGTATTCTTTAAAATATGTCCAAACAGAGATCATCGTAATAATCACCAATCAATCATTTGGGGGCTATGAAGACAAAGATAATGCCATCACCACACATAAAATGTACCAAGATTAGATAATGTTATTTGTCATTGCATGAATTACAATTTATTGCCAAAGATCAAATAATGATTATAAATTAAACTTGAAATGGAGGGAAACTGCCATCGTCAACATCATCGAGAAAGCTTCACTAAGATAGAGAGGGAGGAGGAATAGAGAGAACGTAGGTGAAGAAGTGGGAGAAGGATCAAAAATTTATATCTTCAGAGTTTTTAGGGGGAGGGGTTGTTTGAAAATATGAAGGATGTTTACCCTCGATAGACGTCCACCCAAAAGCTCCATTTATTAACAAATGTTATATTTCACGTATTTCAACCATGAACCAATTAAGAAATGTGCAAGTGCAAACACATTCTCGACGTGGTGTCTCTCCTGAAAATTTGATGCATTCCTTAGTAAAATGGGCCACGAATGGCATATAATCTTGCCCTTGTCACTCTAGAATGATTAGTTGTAGCACCAAAGCTCCTCCAAAACTAATGTGGATGCAAGATGCCCAACCAATCCTCATCAGCCCCACAAACCTCATTAGAGTCATATCGACAGAAAATATGGTCAATAACCTCCTTCCTTAGAAAAAAGGTAGGAAATCATGATGTTTGAGATAAAAATGTCCTAAATAGTCTTATCATCGATCTCTTTTTACCGAGTAGCTGTATAAACTTCATCCTAAACAACATCATCAATTTTCACACCAGTATGCAGTTTCTAGCCAACTCACTATGCCAACGTCTTGTATGCTTTTTTCATTTGTGAAGTCCTCACCCCATGTATGATGATCACACGCCCATATAGGGCCTTCCTCTGGCTCCAGCTCCGATGCATATGGAACTTTGGGTAGAGGAAGAAATTTTGAAGAGAAAAGTAAAAAGGCATCGTTTATATGGGAATTGGGAGAAGAAGCGTGGAGATATGCAGAGAAGCAACGTAAATAGGAGAAGACATGAGATAAGTCCAAGTTTAATTTAACTTAAACCATCCCTAAACAATGGCTACCATACCCTTATATAGGAGGGGTGGAATAAAAAATTAAAAAAAGGAAAATATTCATTTTAACAAACCCTAATTTAACTCCCTAAATTAATCCTAAAATTGTTGAGTTATTTTGTATTTTATATTTCTTATATCTCTCATATGTAATTTACCCTCTAGGGTTTTCTCCTATTTATATAAGAGAGCTCTAAACCTCATAAATAATCAATCCATTCATTTCTTTCCACATGGTATCAGAGCAACGGTCCTACACCGAAGCCCCGAACCCCACAAACCCCAACCCACTACAATTTACTTCCTACAAATCACTACCTCAAGGCAAATCCGTAATCAATGCAGACGGGACACATTCCTCTATTACATGACAGGGGAAGATTGATTGTCACCATCTATGTGTCTGCAGAATGTATTCATGCACCTGCTTTTCCTATAAACCTATTATCTATTAATCAAATTACAAAACACCTGCATTATCATGTCATATTTGACGCCTCTTTATCTTGTATTTAAGGATATACTCGCCGACAAGGTAATTGGAAGTGGTCGTGAGCAAGGGGGTCCCAACATATTGGTCTAGTCTCCTTATGTGTGCAGATCTTCTGTTCTTACTGGATTACTCTTCGTACATGTGGTATCTTTGGTTCGGACATCTTCCTCTGCAAAAGTTGTGTTGAGTCCTGCAGATTCCTTCTCAATCTACTTTTCATTACAACGCTTGCCAGCTTGGGAAGCATCACCATTGTAGTTTTCTTTATCGTCCGAATCATAGTAGTGGTTCTTTACTTGAGTTAGTTTCTTTTCATATTTGGGGTCCCAATCGTGTCCCTGGTCACCAGAGGCACAAGTTTCGATCTAGTTGTTGTCGGTAATTTTCTAGACCTTCTTGGGTTTTTTTAGAAAACAAGTTGAGGCCGATTCTGTTATTCGAACTTTCATTATTTAAATAATGAACATGTGTTTTGCTATTGTTATGTTCGTTATGACGATGCATTTGAGTTTTGTTACCATTCGGCTCTCTCAGTTCCTCAAGTCTCTTGTCATCATACATCAAACCCATGTGATTCTACTTCTCAGTAGAACAATGTTGTTGAACGCAAACACCATCACCTCCTTGATGTCACTAGAACTCTTCTTATGTAGAGTCATGCTCACCACTCTTACCGGGTGATGAGGTCATCACCGCATGCTACCTGATCAACCGTACCCAAAAAGGGTATCGATGCTTTGATCATGTCATACGAAAGTACTATGTCAGTGATGATGTCACCTTCTTTGAGTCTCTTATGTATTTTTCTTCCATATGTAACAGGATGACTGTAAAGACACATACGTAAAGACACACACGTAAAGCATGTGAACCATAGACATGTGCAGAGAATGGTTGTAGCAGAAATGAAAATGCTAAGGTGGATGTGTGGACACACACGTAAAGATCGGATTCGGAATGATGCAGTCAGAAAGAAAGTTGGTGTTGCTCCGATCGAGGATAAGATGCGAGAAAACCGCTTAAGATGGTTTGGTCATTTGCAAAGAAGATCAATTGATGCACCAGTTAGGAGATGCGAGTGTTGGGATGTTGAGCCGGCTAAGAGAGGACGAGGATGGCCCAAGAAGTGTTGGAAAGAGACCATACGAAGGGATCTTTGTTTTGTGGATATAAGCCCGGAATTGACCCAAGATAGATCTGAATGGAGGCGAAGAATCCATGTAGCCGACCCTACTTAATTGTGGGAAAAGGCTTTGTTGTTGTTGTTGTTGTATGTAACAGGATGACTTCGTCTGAACCTGGTGAGAAGGTTTACATTCCACCTTTTCATTTCCCCCACCTCCCACCACAGCTCCAACTATGCCACCTCATTTTGCTCAGTGATGCAATCTAATAAATTCCGAGGCCCCTCGCCTACTCTCTAGGCATGGAAATAAGTATTGTTGTTGCCAGTGGATCAACTTAGTGAATAATCATGCAAATGAAATGTTCTATTACAGGAAGGTGAAATTACAAGCACCTTGAATTCCCAAACAAAATTACAAGACAGATTACATATGAGGAGGGTGAAATTACAAGCACCTTGAATTCCCAAACAAAATTACAAGAAGACAGATTGCTTATGGGTTTACTCAATGCATGTTGGTGGGTTTAGTTGTAGCGCGTAATGCAAAAATAATAGAGCAATAAGATCGATTACAACTCAGACTCTATAAAAGAGACCGAGAATCGGCTCAATAGGGCAAAGAGAGAAGCCAAATTACCACAAAGTCCAAGGGTTTAAATATCGGTAATGGCTATCGTATCGACACCATGTCGATACAAAATTTCACAGGAACTCCGTTGTATCAACCCGCATTTATGAAGGAATAACTTGGAAATGCCCCCATATCGCCATTTCACTCAAAATTTCGATCACATGTCCGTTGAGGGACCAATGCACGGCGGGAATTATTTATATTAAAGATTTAAACTACAAAAAGGGCACTGGAATTGATTAACTAAACAGTAGTGAACTCGAGACAACTAAACCAACCACACTCACGAATAACAGAAACCCAAATTGAAACGTGGACTGTGAAAAAAGGATGGGACCTGATAACTGGAGTGACACTGCTGCGGTCGGCCGACGGCAGGATGTTGACGGGTCGACGACATTGGGAGATGTGGAGTAAGTGTCGAGTGGTAGGACTAGTAGGTGGAGTGTCGTATGTTTCCGCCATGATGAAGTGAGATGGTTTGGCTATGAAAGGGGTGGCGGCGGAAACGACATAGGTGGAGTTGATAGCGATGGCATGGGATCAATTTTTGATGAAATTCGATCGAATTTCGATCAAATTTCGGTTTCGGTAGGTGACCGAAATTCGGCCGAAATGACCTATATTGACCAAAATTTGGAGGTCCCAGTTCAAAAACCGGTCGAAATTTCATTTCGATTAGTCACCGAAATGGTGACCGAAATTGAAATTTGAGACTTTGAGCAATAGCAGGAAGGGTGGAGAAAGGAGGCGTTGTAGGGGGCAGTAGAGGTGGGGAGAGGGAGGCAGGGAAGGAGGTGAGGGGGTTTAGGGCAGGACATGAAGGGCAAAAGGGGAAGAAGGATATCAGGGAAAAAGGGAGAGAGGGGAGGAGTTAGTGTAGGATCCGCGAAGGTTTTCTTGTGTTTTCGAAAAGCTTTATCCTTTCTCTTCGTGGCCCTTTTTATACCATAAAAAGGGTGCCTCACAAAAAAGAAAATTATATAATAAATAATGATCAATCGCATAGAGACCCCTATTATTCTTTGTATCAAGGCAAAAAATCTACTCGATATCTCAAATTGGGTTTGAACTGCATTAAGAGACTAATGTGAGACTGATACGTCAAAGATGACCTTCAAAAAGATAGTGAGGTACCTGCATCACTTTCGATATTTCAGCAAAATGAGATCATCCTTGGCTAGTGACTGCATTTGCCCTTGACCTTTGATACACACAAGATTCCTCTGAAAGAAAGTCCCATTGGGAAAATCAGACTGATTGTATGTATTTGCCCTACCATTGAAAAGAGAACTCCTGGCCCTGATAGCTTGCCCTTCCCCCCCGAACCCCCCTCTGACCCCCCTACTAGATATTGGGGTTGTCTGTTGGACATGGCCTCAAATTTCAGCGAAATTCGATCGAATTTCTGTCGAATATCGATATCCAGTCGAAATCGAAATTCGACCGAAATGACCGAAATGACCGAAATATGGGGTCCTAGTACAAAAAATGACCGAAATGACCAAAATTTCGGTCGAAATTCCACCGAAATTCCACCGAAATTCTGTTTTGGTCGATACCGAAATGGTGACCGAAACCGACATTTAAGGCCTTGCTGTTGGATGCCCTTGTTACTGGCAAGATCATATCGGAAAGCACAACGCAATCAATTGGAGAACCGGGTACTCAATTAATGTTAAGAAGTTTCATACTGGTGGAGTATTTACGGACGGTACTGATGTACGAACTCCGGAAAAATAGAATTCAATGAGGATTTGGTTCATCCCACACGTACTTGTCACGGGCATCCTGCAGAATTTGTCTCATTACAATACACGCAGGCCGACTATTATACCCCATGCTCATATGTGTTCTCCATCATCCAACATGCCCTAGGTAAATTCTGAACATTTGATTTCTACTAATGGCAATGTTGATTTGTTTGTATTGCATGAGACTTTACAGGTTGAGCACGTAGCACCTCAAGAGAATATTGTACAGGAGACTTATCATCCAAAGGATCTTGATCAGTCCATAGATCTTTGGAAGAGAAGTCGTTGTGGGCTATGTATCCTCTTACAGCCCATGTTTCCCTTAGGCACCTTTCAGAGGATTTCAGGAAGATTGTAGTAGGATTGCCTGTTGTAGAAATCCTACGCACATATCAGAAGGCTATGCGAGACAGTTAGCGGCATCTTGCTATGGAGGAGGAAATGGTCGCGCTCCAGTCCCGTGGCACATGGAGCTTAGTTACTGCCTCCACAGGGGCATCTGTGGTTAGCTACAAATGGATCTTTACAGTGAACCAATGAGCAAGTGGTAGTATTGATCGCTATAAGGCTAGGCTTGTGGCACGTGGATTCACCCAGGCATATGGGGTGAACTATCGGGACACGTTTTCCCCATAGCTTATTATTCTATTTGCAAATGCACCGATTAGGAGATGCGAGTGTTGGGATATTGAGCCGGTTAAGAGAGGGCGAGGATGGCCTAAGAAGTGTTGGAAAGAGACTATACGAAGGGATATTATTAGATATAAGCTCGGGATTGACCCAACATAGATCTGAATGGAGGTGAAGAATCCATGTAGCCGACCCTACTTAATTGTGGGAAAAGGCTTTGTTGTTGTTGTGTCAGATCCTCCTCTCAGTTAATGTGGTACGAGAGTGATCTCTTCCCCACATGTCAAGAATGATTTCTTGTACGGTGACATGTAGGCAAGGCCTTAAATGTCGGTTTCGGTCACCATTTCGGTATCGACCAAAACAGAATTTCGATGGAATTTCGATGGAATTTCGACCGAAATTTCGGTCATTTCGGTCATTTTTTGTACTAGGACCCCCATATTTCGGTCATTTCGGTCATTTCGGTCGAATTTCGATTTCGACTGGATATCGATATTCGACAGAAATTCGATGGAATTTCACTGAAATTTGAGGCCATGCATGTAGGAGGAAATCTATATGCAGTAACCACTTGGATATGTTGTTGAGGGGGGGTGTCAGAAGATATGCAGACTTCATAAGGTTATTTAGGACCTTAAGCAAAGCCCTGGAGAAAGGTTCCATAAGCTCTTGAACCCGATGAAGCAGTATGGCTTCACGACATCGATTGCACATTACTTGCACTTTCTACACATGACACGAAGAGGTGTTGTTGTCGTTCTGATTTATGTTGATAACATCATTTTTGCAGGAGAGACTTACAGGACATCAGTGAGGTGAGGCTAAGGAGTTCCTTGGACAACAGTTTGTCACCAAGAACCTTGGTGAACTATGATAATTCCTTGAGTTAGAGTTTTTCATGAACCATAGAGGTCGTGTGAAAATATAGAGGAAGTATGGTACCTTGGTAGCGTGTTTGTTTTGGGTACAAAATTTCACGGGTGAAAATCCTGTCATCCATACTAGATCTCCTTCTAAAGACATGGATGAAAGACTGTATACATGCCATTGCTCCATGGATCCCAGAAACTGGTGATACAAAGGAGGTGGACAAGAGAAGATACAGGGATCTTGTTGGGAAGCTCCTTTACGTGACTACTACTAGGTCGGATATCTCCTTTGTAGTGAGCAAAGACAACCAATTTATGGAGCAGCCACGACATGCTCATATGGATGCAGTTTACATGATCCTAAGGTATCTAAAAGTCTTATCCCATTACAGGGTTGTTATTTAGCAGAGGGACATCTCTTGCCATCACGGCATGTATAGATGTTGACTATGCAAGATTCTGTAAAAACAGGAAGTCTATCTCTGTTTTTTTGTAGTTTTCATAGGGAGTTCTTTGACCTCATGGAAAAGCAAGAGGCGGAGAATCCAAATACAGAGCTACAACACAGGGGAGCTTTAGGATGATGTCAGTCAGATCCATTATGACAAACTTAGCTATTGAAATACATCTTCTCATACAGTTGCTTCACGACAACCGGGTTGCTGTTTTCATTGTCAATACTCGTTCTTTCCATGAGAGGATCAAACACATTGAGGAATGCCAATACTTTTTTCCAGTAGAGGATTAAGCACATTGAGGAAGATTACCATTACACGCAATACGTGATACATAAGTGCTTTATCTCTACTTCCCATGCCATTTCAGAAGAACAGATAACAGATGTTCACACCAAGGCCTTAGTCGAGGACCGTTCCAGAAAAGTTCTAAGCTGAGCATGACTGACATTTATGCTCCATCTTGAGGAGGGGTGTCGAGAGTTATTTTATATTTTCTATGTCTTATATCTCTTTTATGTAATTTGCCCTCTAGGATTTCTCCTCTCTATATAAGGGAACCTTATGACCCCTGAATAATCATACATTCATTTCGCTCTACAATAATCAACTAGAGATCACATGTGATCTCCTTGTTTAAATGAAAATCAAAATTGTGACATACTCAAATTGAATAAAACTAACCTTGCACCTAATTTGATTGGCGACTCTAATTAGACGGAATTAGAATGACGACAAACCTTCATTTAATTGATTATTAAATATGACACAATACCTAAAATCAAGGTTCGGGAAAGCGGTATGCGTATGTGTTCGGACATGCCACTGAATAGCTATTATACGCAGTTTCCTATTTTTTATTTAAAAATAAATAAATATATACAAAATTAACTACAACTGAACTTAATATATGTATAATTGTGGTCCAACACAAGATTTAAGAAAAATGACTTTCATATAGAGCTCAAAATAATCTCTATCGATCAAATATCAATACTTCGAAAGAAAAATTAGCACACATAATAATTGACAACAGTCACCAAAATATGTAACAAATAATCTAATCACCCTATATCAAATCAGAACAACCATTCTAAATAAAAAAAACATGTTCAAAAAAATTAAATTCTCAATATGATCAAATCAAAGAAAAATCGTTTAAGATACAGTCAAAGTATTTCTTGAGAATTCGAGTTCAAGAGTATGTACAATGCATTGCAAAACATATCTAATAATTTGGTTATCTTCCTTCCAAAATATATAAGAAACAATCTAATCACCCAATCACAATAGCAATACTAAATAAAACAAACTGAAATTCTGATCAAATGTACATATCCTTTATATGTGCTTTGACACACTTGAATATGCATCGATGCATAAAAAATGACCAGAAATTATAGAAAGGGGATCTAGGGTTAACTTCATGTGGGCACGATGGAGCTGGGAGGCGGAGGAACCTCACATGGAGGAGATGGGAGCTAAGGAGCCACATACGAAGGAACTGGAGGCAGAGGAGCCCCTCGCACGGAGGTGTTGGAGCCTCACACGAAGAAGATGGAGGCGAAGGACCTCACACGGAGACGGAGGGCTTCCAGGAGGTGGTGGAGGCGCAATTAGGATGCGGAGGAGTTGGGAGTCGCTTAAGAGGGAGAGGATATCGATCAGGGTATCGGGATTCAGGAGGTGGAAGTACTAGATCGGGCTAATGGGTTTCTTGGGAAGTCGTGGTATCGGGTCACTTTTTCGTAAATATGGATTCGACAACCCAGCCAAGCTCTAAAAATTAAGAAGCGGGTGCACGGTCCGCATATGTGGCCGCACAACCCGCATATGCGGGCCGCATAAGTGCATGGGCGCTTAATGAAGGGCTTCACGTATGCAGCACGCTAGGGTGTCCGCTCAGGCATATGCGGCCGCTTAGAGCGATTTCGTGAACACTACTTAAATACATGTTGCATCAAGCTTAATCATCATTCAGCAACTCATAGAACTCAAAATTTTGTTATGAGAAACCATTAGAAAAAATATGTGTGCCACCAAATATGCGTGCCACCCCCATCCTCTGACGGAGATCGTTATTTTGTAACCTGTGCCTTTATCTCCACGGTCAAAATAAAAGGTCGGGGAACCTACCATACAAAACCCTCGACTTCAACCTATAGGCATGCCAAAATTAGAAGGATCAACAATTGCCCACCACTAGACGCAAAAAAGCAACCATGCCGATGTCACAAAATAAAGGACTTGCCAAAAATTCAAAAGATGATCATACCTTCACGCCAAAAACAACTCAATAAAAATCGTGCATCAACTGGTAAAATAGGTTGTTGGTCTCAGCTTAGATTCTCATAGCATGCTTTGTTAACAAGGTCGTGTTCATCCTGAAGGCGAAAAACCTCTAATTGCCCCTCCAAGGGCTTATTGGCAATCTAAAAGAATCTCACCATCAAACTTTCCAAGCATAGATGAATCCTTACCGACATTTTATACATCAACGTGAAGAAGAGCTAAATACTTGTTAATATTGACATGAACTAACCCCCCTTCCCGTAACTTCCGAACTTCTAACCAGCAAGCTTACGCTCCATCCTTTCTAGTAGATATAATTAATCCTCACCTGGAAGCCTTTCGAACATAAAGGGAAGCCGCACATACAAATCAAGAAGATGAGCCCCGCATGGGCCAACAAACCCCATACATTGCACATTGTAGCGACCTACCTACTCAAGCCAAAAGGAGCAAATAAAAACTTCACCTTTTTTAATATGAAGGCTCGAGAACCTACCAAAAAATTCAATCAAGGCCAACATCCATCACGCACTCCCATTCCCCACAAAGGAAAGAGTATCATCAATGTACTGTGAAATCAAAATAGATGTTTCATGGTTCATGTAGCCCATAAACGTCCACCAAGAGCATCGAACTATGTGGCAATGGTAAGAATGTCTACATCACAAAAAGAAAGGGTACAAGTTGAAATTTCCTAGCATATCGGTGACTTTGGGAAATCAACACGTCGGCAATATTTCGTCGAAAGTAGTCTCAACCAATAGATAACGCAAAGAAGCCAGACCAAATTTCACACCATATCGATTTTGGTTTCACCAACTCAGTGAAACCAAAATGTAATTGAACTTCGCTAATGATTCTAGCTAGGGTCGTCCATTAATTAGCACTGAATACGATGAGGAAGTGATGCATTTCTTCATCCAATCCAGACCTCTGGAAAGTCCTTATGCGACGAACATCAAAGAAATCTTCGATCCATGCAATCGTAGGCCTTAGGGACATATGACTTCCATAATAACGAGCAACATGTTTTCGCTTCCAATATAAAACAATTTCCAAAGCCATGTCCATAGTTTCTCATACGGAACTCCTTCGCCACGTTAAACATGCCATGACGTGCTACCTCTAAAATTCTTTGAAGAAAAAACCAAGAATTATCTAAATAATAGAAAAAGAGCGTCAGTATAAAAATCATCATTGGTGTGTAATCTGATTGTATACCACCACTGATAAACACCGGAATAATCAATATTCACTGGCCCAAGAGCACCCCCTCGAGTAAAGGCTTCTACAGCAGTTTGACCAAAATAAGGATCCCAAATTGCATGAACAATGAATCTTACGTGTAAAGGGTCATGTACCCACTACTCAAAATTTCCTTGCCATGCTACATGAAAGAGGTTTCCAGACGTCCACAGAAGGCCGGAGAAAAGTTCTCATTTAACTCAATAATGGCTCATCGCACCTAACGTTTCTGAAAAATCCCATGTCGAGCTCTCCACATGTTATGAACTAATTATGCAAACCCCTCTAAACATGGAGAACCGATCTCATTTAACTCATAATGATACCTCAACTCCTGCTCTAAAAATCTTGGGTCAAGCTCTCCGTCGCTTTGAACTAATCTTGCACCACCACCACCACCCCTAAAAAAACTAAGGACTGTACCACAATGAGATACTCAACCATTCCCTTGCATTTTACAAAACTTTTATATAATAAATAGCATTTTAGTCCCTTTGACCGTCACCTCTAACAATTAGCCATGTGGATGATAATTGATAACATGCGCATAAGTGTAAATACATATATTTTCTAGTGGTTGTCGTGTAATTATGAAAATAGGTAGGAATGCGAGTATTATTGACAAAGTTTGGAAAGGTACGGAAACTAACTATTCATAATTATACCACTGAAATTTGGTAAAACATATCTAACTCTACACTTGTAAATTACTACCAGGTCTGAAAGATAAGAGTACCTGTAATGTGAGGCACAATAGATCTGCAAGCCTCCTCAACGTGATTCTAGAATAGTATTTGGAGACAACTAGAATATTCTGCACGCACAGCATAACCATCAAACAAATTGAAACCAAAGCCATAAAAAGTAAAAGAAACTTTTCTCCAAATTAAATTTATTACATGTTCAATGACTCTTTGGCGTAGATCTTCCGCAGCCTTATCACCCAAAGGACCTCCGAGCATGTTCTTCTCATTTTCAAATTCATCTTTATATGACTCCCAGAGCCGTGTCCATTGGATCACTTCCATAGTAACTAGCTGCTTCAACAGGGTGCTATACGCAGATAACGTTGAGGCAGGTTACAAACAGGGGCAGAATGTGTTGTAACTAATTAAGCAAACAAAACCAACAAGCAAGAGAAATTGAAAAGGAGAATGAAAGCTAAGCTGAAGATTTCACCGAAAATTAGGAATCTCAGATAGATTTTTATCATCCAAAGTGGCATTTAGGAGGCTGGACTGCATTGGATCATGTGGTGACAATGCCAAATACCAACAAATCTTTCTAAGAACCTGTCTCAAAAAACAATATTAAATATCATAAATATTAATTTAATGGGACCGAAGGAGCGTATAAAAGTTTTCGTTTTACCGGAATCCACTGAGCAGAGTCTTCTTTTACAGCAGGAATGTCATATATGGCTTTGTAACTGCGGCATATTTCTATGTAATCATTTTGATGCAAATAATACCTGAAAATATAAAGATACAAAAATCATGAGATCTCGAGGATTTAACTATTTAAAGAGCCATATGCATGCACATATATGCATATCCATATGTATATGTACACAGAGACGGTCTTTCCCAAGTAAACAAAGAATATTACATAATAAACAAGCTCATTCTCAATCACGGACTTCAATAGTGTTGTCTATTTGAAACAAACACTTACACATTCACCACAAAAACAGTAATTCGGGCTCACTATCATACATCCAAGTCTGTTTAGATACAAAAGCTGGAACATGAATAAGATGGTCTTCACAAATCCAAATCAAATTATGTACAACAAAACGTTTGATCATATGGTGCGTTGCTATATCCAAAGACCTGGACAATTTTTTCAGTCCTGCACGATTTCAGCAGATATAGTGTTTAAAATTGACCAAACTTTTATGGTGCAGAAATCTTGCATAGAAAATATTTTTTGAAACAGGTGGCTTAAAACATGCCCCACGTCCATTAATGACCCGAGATTTAAGGGAGATAAAAAAACCTGAATTCTTATCTTCAGTTGTTTAACATTCAGAATTTCTTCAAGCATGAGAATTCAAGCCAATTGTTGAAAACAATGATGACTGCTATCAATATATATGCCCCACGTCCATATATATGCCCCACGTCCATTTATGCATCACAATGATATCATTATATCAAAACTTGAATTTATGTGATTTCGTCGTTTCGGCATAATCAAGATGACTGCTATACTCCACAGAAGAAGCCGCATAATAGTCATGTTTGTATATTAATTCTTCTTAATGGAACTTGTAATACCGGGGGCTGCACATAGGCCCCGCTGACCACCAACTCGCTGTTTATAGGCAATGTGAAACTAATCACAAGACCCTATACCAAGAAAGATGAATCTTTCTACAAAATTTAACCACACATCAACTCAACCCTTCACTATTCTCAACGCTTCGCTTCAAAAAAATGAATACGCCCATACACACAAAATACACTATAACGCAAACTATATTAGCCCAACGCATACTCCTCTAGTTGATAATGACGACAACAATGCATCTCATTCATTATGGGCAAGAAAGTAACGAGTAAGATGAATTGAAGAACATGAAAGTTAAGTAACCCAACGAGCAACTAGGCAGAAATCTCATTCCCATGCGTCGCATTTCCGTCTTATCAAAGTCACCGACATTAGAATATGTCTCTCTCATGAGATTTCCAGCACACAACTTAACTCATCAAAGAAAGATAGTTCCATCTCTATCAAGGATCAAAAGGTTGTGAGGATGGGCATATAAAGGTCTCGAACACGAGTCTCTCGAAAGGAACTCAAAACATGTTTTCTATCACATGAACCTCAAAAAAGGATTTTGATGTGCAAAACAAGAAAAAAAAAGATGATAAATCATAAAAAGTGAGTCACGCTACCTCCATGGGGGCGGACATGAGTCATGTTCCTTCCACAAAGGTTACAAGAACTCCTCACTAGAGATCAACAGAAGTAGAGTCGAAAGCTCTACCTCTCACACTCCCACTTATGCCTATACTTGTTGGAAGCACAAAGATAATCAACCAAGTTAGGAGAGGAAAAAAATATTGTATGAAAAAACTTCTCTTTTCCATTATGTTCTCTTTTCCTTCTCCTCTCTCGCAACCATCTTTTTCCCTCCTTTTTACTTTTTCTCTCCCTTTTAATATTCCTTGTTATCCTTTTATTATTAGAGCGGTTACAAAGGAAAAAATGACAATAAAACAAGAAGTATGCTCAAAAACTGATTTGAAACCCAAAATAAAAAAAACCAAGCCCAATCTAGCCTTGTATTCTCGTGTCTGTTCGAATGAGAAATAATGTCCCTTTATCCCAGGATAACGGAAATTTATCCTAAAATAAGCAACTTTGGAATGAAGTGGTCACTTCATGATTATCTATAATCCATTATTTCTCCATATGCATATTTATCGCATCACTATCGTGAACAAAAATAAGGGGAAAGCCCCATTTATCCCATGACCATACTTGTTCATTATCCATTATCCAAATGGCACATTAGGCTTCCCGGGTGAACCCACCATCACCAATCCTTTCTTGGTTACCAAGTGCATGTTGATTGTGTGTTGGACCCCTATGGTCAAGCATGCAAGCACCACGATCATGTGGCCCAGTACCCCTTCATCAAAATTGCTTGTTGACATCATGATCAATCGCCACATGGCATGTTGCCTTCTTTCTTTATCCTTGCATGTCTCATGCCATCTCCCCTAGGTGGTGCTATTCTATCGCATCTAGGAAATTAATTGCCCCAATCACATGCCGCCATCTAATGCCTTCTTCCTGCTAGGCTCCTGTCACATTCACCCTGAAAATTCTTGTGAATTGCAAGCCGTTCCTCACATTCAAATCCTTCAATGTTCATCGCATTGTTGATGCACACAGGCGCAACATGCATCTCAATGTGTATCTAGATTCCAGCATATCCATTTCCTTTGAATCAAAAAGGGGGAGAAACACCCATTGCCGGTGTCCGCCCCAAAAAAATTCATTGAAGACATTAACTTACAAAAGCCGGGTCTTGAGGAGAGATCTGGACAAAAACATTACATCCTCCACATAAATCCACTCATTTTGAAACAAAACACCATTCCACGAAAGCCAAATAAGTGATGAGCCTTGTGCAAAGATGACACGCATAAATCAAGAAAAAGTGTCAGAGCTGATTTCCCTCTAAAAGTGAAAAGAACTATCGAGAGGTGGAACCACCCAACAAAGAGATAGGGGGGAAATGCTGCCTAAAGCATGCAGCAGCCACTGTCACTAGGAATAAGTGATGGGACATGTCGCAACGAGGATGTTACGAATATAAGTGGGAGATGTTGTAACAACCCCAACCCCAAATATAGTCCCACATCGGAAACTCGTGAAGTTTCAGGGTGTGTTATAAGTGATGAGGATCACTACTTGACAACTTGAGCTTAAGCATTTTGGGTGGTTGTCAACGGGTCCAAACGGGCCCGAACCCAACAAGTTGTTAGCGCCAATTTTCTATGATAACAGATCGAGGACCTAAGACCAGGATGTTATACATTCACTATAGGCGAAGTAAAACCAAACGTGTGACCCATATTACAATAGATGAAATTTTCTAATTCAATTACCCATCAACTAAACCATTTACTATTCTGAATTCTTCTACCCAATCTAGAGCATGAAATGTTCAGCTTAAACAACTGAAAACTCTTACTCGTATACAAAATACAAAAAACACATTATCTAGACCCATTGCATACTCCTATGGTTGTTATTGACAATAATGATGTCTTAATCATAATTGATGGTGAATAACAGCAATTAAAAGTTGGAGTCAAGAATGTAATCTTTCGAGCAACTAGGTAAAAATCTCGCTATTATAGTCCGCATTTGCATCGATCCAAATGAATCTCCCTAAAGGTTTATACCATGCAACTTTTTTTTGAAGTCAAGGTCTCTACCATGCAACTTGTCCCATCAAAGGAAGATAATTTCATCTCTCTCAAGGGTTAAATAAGTTGTGGGAATGTGCGTATGAAGATCTTGAATATAAGTCTCTCAGAGGGATCTCAAAGCACGCTCTTTCTCATAAGAATATGAAAAAGGGTCTCATCAAGGGGATCACGAACACTAGAGGATGAAACCCAAGTCATGTCGACTCCATTAGGATGGAAATGAGTCTCATTCATTCCATAAGAATTGACACAAATCTCCCACTAGGGACCTCAAACAAATGTAGTGTCCAAAACTCCACTCTCTTGCTCTCAATAATTACCATACCGGTCAGAAGCATGAAAATAATTGATCGAGTTGGGAGTAGAAACAGAGTGTGCAACAACAACAACAACAAAGCATTTTCCCACAATTAAGTAGGGCCGGCTACATGGATTCTTCTCCTCCATTCAGATCTATGTTGGGTCAATCCCGGGCTTATATCCAAAAAATTAAAATCCCTTCGTATAGTCTCTTTCCAACACTTCTTAGGTCGTCCTCGCCCTCTCTTAGCAGGCTCAATATCTCAACACTCGCATCTCCTAACCGGTGCAGAAACATAGTGCAAAAATAAAAATTTCCCTTTCAATTCTTTCTCTTATTATGTTCTCTCCCTCTCTTTTCAACCATCTTTTCCAGCATTTTTCTTTTTCTCTCCCTTTACATGTTCAACATTTATCTTTTTTTTAATGGAGTGTTTACAAAGAAAAATGAAAATAAAAAAAAGAAAAGAAAACATGTTTGTATTGTGAAAAAAAGAATCCAAGCTCATGAGAGCTTCAGTTGTAACCATTCATTCTTGGATGAAGGTTCGTTTGGATGAGGGATGGGAGAGGTCACCTGCAGTAGCAGCCAACTTGAACCTCGTCATGCAACCATATACAACACTTCGCCTCGTGCTTTCACTTAAATTTCGACATGCACAATCCGAAGAAAATGAACTCCAAAATAATAACCATAAACTAACGGCAAATGAACCTCGAAATAATCGTAACAACTTGTTTTGATGATACTATGTGAAAATATATAATAAGTGTCGTATCACAAACAAGAATACCATTATATATGATATTTCGAACTACAAAGATGATCGCCATAGTTCAAGGAAGAAGGGACCTACAACGTCAAATCTTCATATTAAACTTCCCACTACAATGGGTATCGGAAACATATATAGGGCCAAGTAACACATACAAGTCCCCACATAAAGCAATGTGGATTAAAAAAAGAGAGTACTATACATTTCTAATCTTATCTAAATTTATAAATCTAACATTATTTATTTGACTTGAGCATGCCCTGAGCTTAAAATGAGGAAATTCAAGTGGATTTTTGCAAAGGGGGTTAAAGGCCAAAACAAAGGTTGATCAAAGAGCAAAAATAGAGGTCATCGTTCGAATTTTTGAACGGTATTGGCCTTCTCAATATCTCATCCAATCTTGAAACAATGATGGAAGTCTTGCTTGAGTTTGACCACAACACGTGTACATATACATCTTAACAATGTGTTTCTCCCCCACAAGAGGCTTTCATCAGGAATTTCATTTATCCCCACTCCTCTTTGTCACAACTAGGATGGCATTTAATGGCATTCTTTCTTGCACTTGTAAAAATGACATGTCACACAACCATGGTTTGAAAAAACGCACCTCGAGGTGCACGAGCCATACTCCTCGAGGTGAGACGACCCCAAACCGTTCTAAGGCGGTTGCTGCAGTTGGGAACTCTGAGCATGGTTTAGAAAACTAACCTCGCGGCGGTCAAGACGTATTCCTCGAGGGGTCTCATTTAGCCTCGAGGCATGTGTCTCGGTCTAATCTAGTGAGGTGTGCGCCTCAGGTGGCCGAGGTGTGGCCTCGAGAGGTCGAAGCGTTCTGTGAGGCGTTTTTTATTTTTTGAAGCATTTGTTAATAATTTTTATGATTTACTTTGTAGTTTGAGAAACTTACAAGTATATGCTTGTTTAGGTTAATGATTAAACAAGAAGAATGCTTAAATCCGATGTCTCTTTCATTTCCATAACTTTGTATTTACCATTAATTGTATCCAACTATTTCGGTAAACTCTTACCAATTCACTCTCAATGAATGAACTGTGAATATCAAATCCAACAAACGTAAACTTAACGAGCTTTGCAATGTATCAAGCAAAACGAAATGGATAGGATTCATGGTTTCTCAGGCTGCCATATATTATATGTTAGACACAGAACATTAAATTTCTTCGACATATATTTAATCTTCTGTTAATTACAACAATATTTCAAAGATAAATATGTATTGTCTAATTTTTTGCAACATTTATAGGCAATGAACTTCTTTGATTAAATGTATATGCGTAGAAAGGAATATGAAGTCGTTCAATCTTGTCTTTTAGTGTTCTTGTCTCTATTATTCCATCATATCTTATAGTGTTAGATATTATATGTTGGACATAAAATATATGAATACATTGACATGTATATAATTATAATTGTATGCATATTTTCTCTATAAATTGAGGCTTGCACCTCGACCGCCTCGAGCCTACGCCTTGCCTCATTTTCGAGGGAAACATCTCGCTCCGCCTTGTGTCTTTTAAAACCTTACTATAAGGAGACCACCTCAGCTTCTCAAGATGGTTTGAGGCCGTCAATACATGAGGCAAAGGCAATACGCTAGTTGAGGCGTTAATGACATTCTAAGCATTTTTTATTGAAATCATTTGTCGTATTGGTAGTTTCAGATGTTCATAAAGGTCTAGTTGTTTAGGATATAATTATATAAGAGGAATGCTTAAATTTGACAACTTCTGTATTTATATTTACCATTAAACATCTCCAATTATGTTAATAAACTCTTAATGTTACACACTTATACATATGAATCTGCATATATCATAGAAACATTACTTGTAAACTTATTTTATAAGGAGTGGTCACACAATGAGCTATGTAATGTACCGAGCAGAACAAACAAGAAAGAATTCAAGGTGAGTTTATATTCTACTCCCATACAGACGGATCTCTGATACAAATGGATCTATATACTCGAATAGAAATTAAACCGTTAATAAAAAATTGCAGCGAGACCCATGTCTTGTTAGGGTATGTTACGGCAGTAGGGGTGTATGTGTCGGTTCTTCAACATGTCTCTAATGGTTATGATTCAAGGCATATCAAAATACTCCCTCTCTGATTGGAAGGAATTTTATTAAAAAGGCATATAGAGTTGTATATATCAAGGCCCTAAATGTCGGTTTCAGTCACCATTTCGATATCGATCAAAACAGAATTTCGATGGAATTTCGGTGGAATTTCGACCGAAATTTTGGTTATTTCGGTCATTTTTTGTACTAGGAACCCCATGTTTCGGTCATTTCGGTCGAATTTTGATTTCGACTGGATATCGATATTCGACAGAAATTCGACTGAATTTCGCTGAAATTTGAGGCCATGGTATATATTTTCTTTCATGTTCCTGTTTTTATAATTCCATCATATGCTATAGCGTTATATATCATATGTTAGTCAGAATATATATAATTTCATTAGTACATATTTTATTGTAGTTTTTATGTGTATTTATCCTTATAAATCGAGGCCTACGCCTCGATTCCGAGAAAACTACATGTTCCGCTTTTCACTTTTTCAAACCTTGCGCACAACTACTCATCCAAAAAAGGGGATATCTCCTTCTTAAACTTAAAATATGCTAACAACATGCCAATTTTTATCAAATAGACAAATACTTGCCAAAATTACTGGAAATCATAAATAAAAAAATTAAGATATTCTCTTGCAAACTTGAAATGTGTGCCAATAGCAGAGGTTTTCTTCCCTCCACATCTTTTTGAATAGCATTTTCCAAAAAGTCCCCTTCCCTCACGACAACTTAGGCTTCAATCTTCCCCTTCCAAAAAAACATGGAACAAGTGGAGAAAATCCAGAAAAAGCTCATGGAATGAAAAACAAAATTCTTGTCCAGGCCTTCTTGAAATATTTTGATCAAATCAACTCTGAATCTCTCCACCATATGTTTCTAAGGTAGGGTAGTGTTTTGTGCTACCTAAAACGTTGTGCTACCTAAAACTAATCTATAAAGGGCAAGCTTCTTGTAAAGATGATCAAATGAATTGTTGGTGGAGATAATTTTAGGGAAGAGGAAGAAATATGGAAGGTGACAAGATGAGGGTAGAAACACGTCGGTTGGGCAGGATCAAGGGGAAGAAACACGGAGATGCGTGGACGAAGAAAGGGAGAAATGGAGAGAAGATAGAGAAACCCAATTTTTCTATAACTACAAATACCTTCGGACAATAGCATGTGGTCCCTTTACATAGGGAGGGATAGGCTTACAAAATAAATTAAATAAAAAATAATAAACCCCAACTTAACCCCTAAAATCACTCAACTCGTACAGCTAAATTATCTTTACTATTTTTTGAGATCACAATTGATCTCAAATTAATATTAAATAACGACATTTCAGAAGGCTCAAATTGAATGGAAACGTGAGCGCAAGATGATCCTAGTTTTAACCCCAGCAGCCTAGTTATAATTTAATCAAAATCCTAATATCACCATAAATTCCTAATTCCATGCTGCCACTTCGAAAACACGTCTTGCTTCATCTTCATATGCATCATAGGAAGATTTGAAACTGCTTGTCATTTCAACTCTTTTTTCCGTAGGTTATTAGCTCCTTTCAGCAATTCCTTTGGTAGTCTTTAGGGCATAAGAGTTTAATTGCAATTTTTTACCCTTCAATAGAAGATTATTTCCCTTTTCATCTTCCTTCAACTATAACCCTTTAGTGAAAAGGTTCTGGATCATGGACACCCACAAAATTTTTCCACAACAGCTTTATATCCCCTTTTGGGGGGGGGGGGGGGGGGTTATTCTCATGGGAGAACCCTTCTTTTCAAATCCTGCTAGGAGATGTTAAATAATCTGAAATACGTTGTTCAAAGTGCTTGCACAAAATTTAGTTTATCTATAACGCATACTCTAACAAACCCCCTCAAGATGGAGCATGCAATGCTCAGCTTGGATAAATAGAAATAAGTCACTCATTCGCACGATACAAGGCATTACATACAATATCAACTCAAGGCATACACTACCGGTGGGATGCTAAGGGTGTTGCTTCTCATACCATGATGGTGAGAAGGAACTGAAGGGTTGGAGTGTAAATCGAGTCTCCTCGTCGGAGAACGTGTGCTCTATATTGCATCTATCAGAGTCACTAAAACTAAATTGAGTTTCCTCATCCAAGAAAATGTGCTCTATAGTCTATACTACGCACAATCACCTGAACTGGAATGAGTCTCCTCATCGAAGAATTCGTACTATGTACCGCATCTATCAAAGTAAGTGAAACTGGAATGAGTTTCCCCATCGGAGAATTCTAGTTAGTAATTGCCTCCTTCGTTGAAGATTGTTCCATCTCTCTGAAGGACCAAATGGAGAACATCGTGGAAATACCTATATATAGATCTCAGAAGATAGGCCTCTCTCATAGGGACCTCAAAATAGGTTCTTTCTAATAGGAACCTTGAAGGATCGCGTACTAGAGTTCATGATTACTGGAGAATGGACTATGAAATCAAGCCTATTCATTGGAGAATTGGGTCTCCCCTACGCCGGTTCAAAGAACGGAATCTCTACTCTATAATCCCTATGGATCTCTCCTTATCGAGCCTCTAACATAAGTCTCTAACATACGTGGTCCACATGAAAATCCTGAGCCAACCAAATCAAGAATACGGGGACCTCTCAAACAAATGATCGCACATGGGCACCTCGAACTGGTAGACTCTGAAATCTGAACTTGAGAGTCTGGATCTGACTTATAGAATCTAATTCTGAACTATAGAACTCTACATAATGCTCCTCTTTTCTCCCATGCTGGTCGGAAATAGGTAGCGTTGACTAATTTGGAAGAAGAATAGAAGCAGGGAAAACAAAATCCATCGTAAAAAACTTTTTTTTCAAATTAGCCTATCAATTTTTTCAAGCTTTCTCCTTTCTCTTTTTCCCATACAGCTTTTTATGAGGCAACCTTTTTTTATTCAAAAATTCTTTTTTTTTTGAAATCACGGCCCGATTGGGCCCAAACATCCCATCTCCTCTCATCTTTCCCTTTTTTAACATACACTTTTTTCCAACTTTGGTCTCATAATACTCCTCTACTGCAACAGCCCATTGCAACCCCTTTTTTTAATAAAAGGTGGTATCACGCCTTAAAACATCTCATCCCATCCAAGGAGGGCATTTTGCCCCTCCTTTCTTCATAGAGTTCCCGATGGGAAACCCAATACAAATGTTGTTGCCGATGTAGGGCTTTGTACGAGAGGAGAGGGACCTGTGTGCAGCAGTTAGCAACGATGTGGGACCTTAGAGCACCATGTGATGATGTTGCTACACAAGTAGGGGTGGCTTGCCGCTTGAACATGGGTTACGAGGGTAGCAAGAGGATCGTGCATCCTCACACGTGGAAGAGGGCTCGAGCGAGCATGTCATGATCATTCTTGTGCCGCTTACGAAGATGAAGAAGCACCGAGAAGATGTGTCGCCACTGTTAATATACGAAGTTGAGGCACACCACCGCTGGATTGGGACTATTGAATCAGGGTTTGTGCTTGGATATAAGTATTATTAGAGTACCTAATAAGGTCAAGATGACCAATACCGAGGATACGGCCGGCCCTCATCTCAAGAAACTTTGGAGTGATGCCCATCGTTGGACGAGCTTGCCATCATCGGTACTCCAATCACAGCACCACTAGAGGATCGCTACACCTTTCTTCTTCTCACGCGCCTGCGAAAGTGCGTAGGGAGGAATCACGCTGTGCACAAATTGCCGATGATACTGGGGAATGTTTCTTCATGATTATTGCTAAGCATAATTAAAGTTCCATCAGTAGTTCGAATTTAGCAATGAGATATTTTCATAAGAGATCTCATGGTAGCGGTGTTGGGATTCTGACTATCGTGCAAAATTAGTATGCCAAGAACTCTAGAATAAATTGTGTGGAACAAGAAATTTCTTGAACTCGAACCATAATGATCTTGAGAACTTGAAAAAAAAAACTCAAATATGAATATAATCAAGAACAAGATCTTTAGGAATAAATCCAAAATTGTGCATGCTCTAATACCATATAGAAAACGAGAATGTGGAAGCATAATATGTTATTGCTCTCTCTTAACTGTTACAGGTGATGTGGGGCTTCTTATATAGCCCCACTAGTAAGACCAAGTCCTACTCAAAGACGATGTAGGACTAAACCTATGGACGTATCAATTGCCCATCAATGATGCATGCTCTAAAAGGAAGGGTACATCTTGATTGATTCTTACTCATGCCCCCTGGTGAAATTGCATAATCTACATCTTCATAGGCACACAAGTTGTCATGGACATGCCTTTTCTCCTCTATCAGGTGAACCTTTTCCATATTTGAGAATAAGACAAACAACATGCAAGTGGCTCTAATGAGACTTCTCCTAAAACTGACTCACACAAACCTATAATCAAGGTTGCAGAAGTCGGTACTCGATCGACCAGGTCACTGACTAAGCATTTTTTTAAAAGAAAAGGGGCAACAACCGCTTAGGTGTGTGCCCAAAAAAATCATTATTTATCACTAAAAAAGTATTAAAAGGCTATAGATGTACAATATAGTTTTGTTTTACAAAATCCAGCTCTCACTCAATGCCCTCGCATGTGCCACCACATTCTCCACGTAGAAGTGCTCCTAACGAAAAATCATCCCATTTCTGGCCCACCACATAGCCCAAACCAAAGACAGACGCCCCGACCTTTGGTTCTCCGTGCCAGACCAAGCCAGCCAAATGGAACTCCAGAAGCCCGCTCCATCCCCAGGCATGAAACCCCCGCCACTTACTAAGGATCAATCGACAGTCGGGAAACTAATCAAATTTAGTCAGGCAACAGTCGGTTTTGAATTTTTAAATTGTTTTAAATATATAAATCAATTTTTAATACATACTCTTATATATATGCATAGGTTTATCAATTTTCATGTTTATAAAAGCCTAAAAAGAAGAAGCAAGTATAGCAAAAGAAGAAGAAAATCATGACAGAAGTATGATTTTTTTGTCATCAATATATGTGTGAATCATTAAAAAAACACTAACCAAGTACAAGATAAAAACATCCTATGAAATACTAAACACCATATTTACATCAAACTCAATATCATTTCAATAATAAAAGCATAAGGTAACAAGTTGCTTTACATAATAAACGGAAGTAAACAAGTTGATTTCCATCCTGTTTGAACCCCTACCTACTAGTTGCCACTAATCATCATAAGGTCAAGCAACTGCAACATACAAAAAAATTGGAAAGCAAACAAGGTAGAATGATACATGCATCCTATACAACAAATGAAAGTTAAAACAACAAAATAAATAAATAACATTAAATATACAAAACCCTAACCTTATGTGGCACGGATGGTTGCTGGAGAGGGTCAGAGGAGTGCACCAAAGGGAGCTAGGACTCCCTTGGTGTCGACGACGTGGAGGCATTGCTCGATCGCAAGAGGGAGGAGAAAGATATCGCACATGCAAGGGGTTCGGGTAGGGGCTTACTGCCAAACAGTAAGCCCCACTTAAGCCCCTATTGGTTACTCGGGTGAATCGGGTCCAAGTCCAACCGCTCCAGCAAGCAACGAAAGCCCTAAGTGAAAATCGAGCGATTAGTTGGCTAACTAACCCAACTACTCATCCGATTAATCGGGTGCACCCGACTATAGGTCGATTTGGCCTGGTCGACTCGATTACATGGCTGAGTCGACTAATCGAATCGGATAATTGGGTTTGTCGATCGATTTTTACAATAGTGCCTATAGTCTAGTATGGCTTGTGTCAGATAAAGTAACCACCAAAGGGCGGTGGTGGTGCTAACTGTAGCGAGGACAACTTCGAAAGCGCCCATGTTGGGACCCTGTTTCACATCAACAACATCGAATGGCTTCCTTGACAGGTCAACGACGATAGTGGTGGAATATCCTGAAGCTATGGTTGCATCAATTGAGGGGTAGTAGGGAAATTAGCACTTAGCAGCATTGTATGCTAAGGATGGCATCGATAGTGCAAGGTGGTGGTGACTGGTGACGGGGGGAGTATTGGTGGCAGCGACGTGGAGGAGAGGCAATAGCAAAGGTGTCAAAGATGAGAGAGGCGACGAAAAGTAAGACAGTGGTAAAGGTAGGTGGTGGCGATGATGACATGGAGGAGTTGTGACAGTGGATAGGAGAGTTGCAGTTGGTAGCGTAGGGAAAGGGTAAGTGTTGGGGAAGGTGGCAGTGACGGTGTTGGGGCAAGGATGGTGGTCGATGCAAGGACATGTGGTAGTATCAACGAAGTTACGAGGAATGAGTGCGCGAGGTGAGGGTTTCATGCAAGCGACTGAGGTGGTTGTTGTGGTGTTGGCATTAAGGTGGGGTTTTGTATCAATGGGGAGACAGAGGTGCCGGAAAGTCGGGTGGAGACGGTTAACTCTAAAGCCTCTTGGGCAGCCACATGGGAAGGATCGTCGATCTTTTTGAAAGATCATCAAATCGTGAGACAAATTTTATGTCATGATCTGATACTAATTGACGCAGATGAACTTTTGATGGAGAGGAAGCTTTTGAGAATAGGAAGAAATACGAAGAGTAGGAGGAAGAAGATAAGAGTGTGCCGACAGCGGGGGATTTTGGGAGTGAAAAGTGGAGATGCTTAGAGAGAGATGGGAGAAAGAAAAGGAGATAGAGAAACTCCAATCTGCAACTAGAATTAATCTCAAGCAATAACTCATGGTCCCTTTATATAGAGAAGTGATAGGCTAGCGAAATAAAATATATAAAAATTAACAACACCTAGCAAACACTAATTTGCCCCTAAAATCAACCAACTTAAAAAATGTTGAAGTCTTCTCCCACTATAAGTAGGGTCGGCTACATGGATTTTTACTCAAATCCATGTTGAAAGATTCAACTATTTTTTATGTTGATTGTCGACTACCTAACGCAACCCCCACAAGGGGGGATTTGAACCCCGGCCTTTTGGGTGGTAGGCATACTGCAATACCACCAGACTATTTAAGTGGGTACTCCTAAAATCAATCAATTTAAACAATTAAAATTATCTCTACTGTTTTTGGAGATCACAATTACTCTCAAATTATTTAAATAAAAAAGATAATATGGTTTTCTCGAATTGGACGTAAATCCCCTCGTAGAAATATAACTTCTCAGTCCCATTTTTTCTCATGCATTATGGTGAGAAGCAATCGGTCCCCATTTTTTCTTTAATTTGACTCTTTCGTTCTTTCTTTTTAGACTCAAATTGGGAGTAAATGTGAGATGAGATCCACACAATCATAATTTTAACCCTAACCCCTAATTTAACTAAAACCTTAATTTCACCATTCCTAATATCACATTGCACTAGGAGATCCTCTCCTATGATAAAAACTGGCACCTGGCTAAGTGGGAAGAACTGAAAAGACAAAAAACAAACAATGATTGGAGGGAGCATATACCTCATTATATGAACATGGCTCTATTATACAAATACATCGGGATGGTTTTAAACGACAACCAGAATCAAAAATGGCCCAAAGTTATTTTGGAACGATACTAGGACTCGTACTCAAACACCATCGCATAAAAAATCCCTCTCCGTACTATCTTTTGCAGTCAACCTCACTAAATGCACTAGAAGTTGTCTTAAAAATTGCCCCGGTTTTGGGGTTACCTCCAAAAGGATGTGTAGGTACTATTATAATTTTTCAGGAGCAGCTGTCTATGACATTATGTGACTATTTATGGGAGGCCAACTATTTAATTTCAATAAAATCAATTACTGCGATGACCACCCTCTAGAACATGTCCTTTTAAACTTTTGAGTGTGGACTGGAAAAGGTGTTAGAGACATTCCAACAAATTTAAAGTTGCTAACAGAATGAAAATAAACCGAAACAAGGCAAAGATGGAGTGAACAAGTGTTCTCGATGAAGAAAAGGAATCCCAATGTTGCATACACCCCGTAAATTATTTTAACATTCTCTCATCATGAGAGCAACAAAATCATCATTAAAATAGCTAACATTTCAGGAGGTTTGCACTAATCCCAAAATATATATTTACCGAATCATTAGCTGGTAGTAGATGCGCTTCAACTCAGGCAGTGAAGGAATCTCAGGTGGAGCATCCTCAACAATAGCATCCCCCTCCTTTGGTTTTTTCTTCTCCTTCGAGGTGTCAATGTCAAACACACGGGGACTGATTTTCCTTGAAAGAATTTGAGCACGAACATAATCCTGGCGATCTAAACATAGGCGCACCTGAATATTTTGAATTAAGTCAAGCCAACTAATATAGAACTCTTGTATGACGGATCTTTTGTTTCATGAGAATGCCTCCACAATATGATATATAAAATTAAAAGGAATTTTTACTCACTTGCTCCAGGATAAATGCTATCTTTTCAGTTTTTGCCATCGCTCCAAATGTTTCCACCTGCCCAGAAGTTTATAACATACAAAAAAACTGATGTTTAACAAATTCAGAGTAAACTTTACATAATGCCTACAATAAAAATAAATGTCCGAATAAGTAATCTTATTCAGCTCACTAAACATCGCAGATTAGAAATTCCTCGTCTCACAATATATTCACGTCATCCTTTTCCGATACCCAAATCAAAATCCGTTGCTTACAGCAATCTCCTGCATCAAGTCCGCTGCCTCGGCAATAAGTCCTTGTTCTTCTTTAATCTTGGCAAGTTTCTTAATCAACCTTGCCCTCTCTATTTCAACATATATCTGGTGCAAGAAGATGAACACAATCAGTACATGTGAAGTTGTCAAAAGAAAGTTACATGCAAAGTCAGAATAATCACCTTCCCAGCAGAAACAGTGTTTAGTGTTTTGATCAGCTCAATGCGTGTTTCAGGGTCAGGTGTCGCATCAATGTACTGCATTGCTTGCTGAACCATTGCAGTAACAGCCTATTTGATGATGGGAAGATATGGTCATTAAATAATTACCTGATAATACAGACTCTAGATAATAGCAAAGAAGATCAAACTAGCAACCATGACAGACACAGCTAACACATCAGTATTAATCAGCGGACAGCGGGTGATGACGTGTGATTGGTTGTCTCGGAAATTGCTGCAGCAAAGGATTCCTTGAAGAAATGGAAACCAACCAAACCATTTAACTTGGAATTTTAAGATAATGCAAGATCAATTAGGACCTCCAGTTTAAAGGGCAAAGGATCCAACACATCGGGTGTTTCTTGTGAGCTGAAATCCAGGATGATACTGAATCCACGTGATCTAGATCTTAGTTACTCGAAAATAAATCTAAAACTCAAACTAAGTCCAAAACAAATATAGAAACAAATGTACATGAAAATAAAGACAAGTCACCGGGTATTCTTTTTTAGATTAACAAATCTTGTAGTGGGAATTGTTGGAGTATTTGGTTGTGCGCCATATGAGTTGTGGGAATTTACCCCGTCCATATGTTTGGTCCCACATCTACCAATGATGGGACTTGGAGGCTCTATGGAGGCTATATAAGGAGCTCCAGACCTCATGTATCCATTGATAACAAGCAATGAAGCATATGTCCCTTTGAGGGCTTCTCCCGTGGTTTCATCCCGCTCCTTAAGGAGTAGGGTTCTACGTAAAAATCATGCTGGAGCATGCAATGCTCAGCTTGGACAAACAAACAGAAAGAAACTCAACTCACAATACATGATTTGAAGATAAAATAGTTATCTTGATCCAGATGCTTTCAACATTTGCCAGCTACCAAGTTATTTCCCCGTTGAAAACATTCACATACTCAAATTTAAGAATCTAATGCATATACTTATTTGCTAAAGGCGATGTCAACTTTGGTTTTCCAAGTTAATCTTTTGAAGATCAAGAGATGCAAAAGGTGCTTCAGCCATTGGTTGCAGTAGACGATGTTAAAAAATCTAGAGACGAATCACCTGCTTGAGCTGACCTCTCCTTTTGGAGAGAAGAACGATCTGGTCATTCAGAGTCTTCCAAGCACGCGCCTCGTAGCAGAGCTTGATTATCGAAACAACCGCATCCCTGGTGCCGGAAACATCTGCAGCGAGTCTCATCTTCTTCTCCTGGTTCAAGAGAGTCTCTATCGAAGATTCTAAGCCCCCCTCCTGACATCATAAGCAAAATCAAAACACGCTTGAAGCAAATCAGCGAGAGCTTTCTCAAGGGATGACAATCGCGATCCCTGACATGGGTCGGCATAGAGAAGGAACGCCACGACCACCAGATCGAGGCCCTTTTCCAATCAAAACACCGTATCCTTAGCCGCGATCGATCCCAGCTCCACCTCCAGGCTACAGGTCCCCCGTCAGCAGCGAATCCTCCACAACCCCGATTTCCCACGCCGCCGCGCAAAGCCCGGAACCCTCAAGAAGAAGGGGAGGAGGGGACTCACCATATCCGCGAGAGATTGCAGCAGCGGCGAAGGAGAGGAGGGGCGAGGGCTTCGGAGGTGAAGTGGGGAACACTCCTGCTTGAGAAAGGGGTTCACATCTAAAGGGGGGAAGGAAAAGATAAATTCCTAACTATTGATCCAATTTTTTCAATATAAGTATGATTTATTTCCTGATCTTCTTCCGTTGAATTGAGGTATTAATAAAAGGTGAATAATACATGTAGAGATACCACTTATTTTGGAATAGTTTATTCAAGATAAAGTATTTTTATCAGGTGATAAATAAACGTCATCTCTCATTCAAACGTAACCTTCTTGTGCTTGGTAGAAGAAATCAAAGAAAATGTATTAACTTTCTCATTGACTTATTTTATTTAGTTGTATAAGCAAGTTTATTGTGATAAGACTAGATTTCTTCTATAAATTTGACATATAAGATATGATGTATCAATAAACCGATTGAAACTAATAATTTTCTCCGTATTATGAAGAAACAATTACAATTTTAATTTTGCAACTTAATATATTAACTTTAATCTTTTAAGGTTATTGATGCATCTTCTCTAATATGTCTATTTTAATTTATATTGAATATAACTATCAATATCACTTTGATATCCATAAATATATGTATGATTTATTAATAGATCCATTTTAGTAAGTTGATATATTTATAAAATTATTTGTAATTACAAAGGTCGTGAAAGCAAATATATGTATTTCATATAGATATCTTTCATGCCAAGTCTAAATTACGAGAGCATGTGGATATGTCCGCAGCCAAAATTGCTTCCATATATGTTTTTATGTATATTTTTACATACGTGTATGTATCCAATTTAAAAGGATGTTGCTACACATATATCACTTCATTGTCCATTAATATTTGTCACATCATATGTGGATTGGTTAAATATACAAAACTATTTTATAGATTTATTTGTAATAATAGTTGATATATTTTTTATAAAATATTTAAATTTTATATCATAGTTTTGCATCAACTTTGCTTTGCAAATGGGTATTAGTATACTTATATCATGATTTATATCATAGTTTTGTATCAACTTTACTTTGCAAGCGGGTATTAGTACATTTATATCTTATCATTTATCATATCTATTGATATACTAAAGCTAGGTTTTCACCCAAGCTTTGGACACATGGTTTCCTAATGTGTTGGAATGTGGATGTTATCTGCGCTTGAGTTGTGTTTCTGATGGTATCCATGCCTATTTTGCTTTATTCCCATAGCATGTGCATGCCTTCTACAATGTTTTGTACTCTTTGAGTATGTTGATGTGCTTTTACATCCCCTATCTACAACTGGGAAGGCAGGAGTTCTCCCCATCTTTCTTCACACGTGCTTGGCATGCCCAACAAGGCAGTGACTCGTGTTTTCATGTGAGAAAACCTTTTAGCATCTTTTTTCTATGTTCTCTCTTCTTCTATATGATATTTTCTTCAACCGCTCTGACCACACACTCACTCGCCGACGATGCCTTCCTCTAAAGCAATACCTTATCAACTTTTGGTCTCTTCCAGTAGTTTCTCCCTCGTTGGTGATGCCTCCCTCTAATGCTACCTACTATGATTTAGGTGTTTATATGACTGGATTCTTCCATTATTGTTGTGGGGGACCTTTACTATCGATCAAGACAAGTTTTCTCTACTCTCCCCATGTAGGTGATCGGTGGTAGTAGTGCCTCCTTCGTTCTCTCCATGCCGAAGGTTAGTGGCAGCGTCATCTACTCCGCTCTCTCCATCTCAGTGATTTGATGCTTGGAGCGAAACCATTGAAGGTTAGGGTCATGGACTCACGTGTATACGGATGAATCTCTGATTTATCATCTCTATACTCATTATCCTCGAATCACAAGAACTTCACTGCAAATCTTCATTAATTCTACATCTTTATCAATAAACCATCTTCTTGTAGATAACTCTAATTATTATATATAAATTAACCATTTTATTTTCTTTATTTTCTTCATTGTATTCCCTATTAAAAATCCTCTGAAATTAGAGTGAATATTGTAGATATTCATTTTTGGCTTAAAAAAGAAATTAAAATTACAAAAAATCTCAAAATAATTAAAAGTTATAGTTTTATCTACTAAAAATACTCATCAAAAATATTTCTTTATTTTTTTATCTTGTTTGACTTTTTGGTCAACATAAAACGTGTAGATCTCCTTGAGATCTACAACTTTCATGTTTTGAGCTTTTTTTAATTCGGTCTCCTTCTATTTCTTTTCTAATTTCTTCTTATTTTTTGCTTTTTGAATAATCTGATTGGGCCACTGATGAGCTTGAAAAATACCTCTTTAATTATCGATAATTGTAGTATAGGAGACAGATTTTGATTCGTCAGAAATCGCAAACTTTGAATGTTGCGGAGAATTTATACTCAGTAAGTCTACCAAGGTCGAACACAAAGAATTGAGTATTTCTAGTTGCATGGTTCTAAATTAATTTAAATAATTACTTATTCACAATGTTAATTTTTGTGTCAGAAAATAAAATGCAATGAAATGATATTCAATGCAAAGAAAATAAACAGAGAGAATAATTGAGCTCAGGATCTGTGATGATGATGTTTAAGCATGATAATATTAATCAATATCCTCGAAATTTAATCACAGATCAAAAGATGTAATTTCAATAAATACTCAAATTAGTCTCGGATTGCAGGTAAAGAAAGTAAATAGATCAAGGCATGCTAGATAGAATAACGATAATTTCAAGGCAGAGTATCTATCCCCAAATGTCCAGTGATTTATTCCTCGAAGAGGGAATCAATGATAATAATGGAATAAAACCAACAAATCTCCTCAATTTAGCCCTGCAAAGATCAATTCCTTAGATAATATTCATCAATATTCACAGAAGGACTAATCAGATTAAATCTCCTTCAATGAATCTCTGCAGATAAAATCAGATGTTTCTGAAGATAATTGTGGCACAAATATGTCAAAGATCAACCTGCATAGATCAAATTACTCCTCGAATAAAAATTAACAGTAAATGTCTTCATATCAGTCCACAAAAAATATAATGATAGAGTACTGAATAAGCTTCAAAACGACATAAGGTACGCAAAAATGGAGTTCAATTGAGGAAGTTACGACAAAATGAAGTTCTAGGGACTAAAATACAATAAAAATACTTTTTTTTATCTCAAAAATGCCCCTTAGGAGACTTATCTATAAATAGCAAAACCCGTCAGGGTACTTCTGCAATTTACCCCCACCCCCTTGGTGGGCACGCGCACCGCGCGTGATCTAAGCGGTGGGAACCTCCACGCAATATCTTGGAAATTGTAGGGCCTTGATGCAATGTTTCCTGTCCATGCATGCACCTCACGTGATGAAGAAGTCTCGGTATCGAGGCTGCAGGTTGAGCTCCGAAGCACCATGTGGTTGGCTCTGGTGGATCAGGCCCACCTGATCCTCAAGGTGTGGGTATGAGCTTCAGAGTGGTAACATCATAGCTTGTGGTCCGTCAGATGGAGGAGAGGAGGTCGGGATCGATGGTGGAGGAGCTCGATGATGCGATGGCATTCAGGCGAGCATCAGTGGCTGAGCCGCAGTCATTGGCAAAGGACGAGACGTAATTCAATGGTGTGACGTGTCGGGCGGAGTACGGAACTAGGGATCCATTGGGAAGCGGTTGTCGATGCGAGTTGCATGCGGTCGGGAGGCAGAGTGCGTGGAGGGTGAAGCGCAGAGGTGGTGGAGTTAGGGTGAGTGAACGTGGAGATGTGAGGCAGTAGGGGACGAAGGAGCGAAGGCTGAGGGAGATGATGGATGTCGACGGTGAAGTTGGGCTAGACAGAGGCGAAGGTGTGAGAGGAGCTTGGTCTCCGTTGACTGTGTGAAGGCAGAAGAGCAGGTTGCGGTCGAGCGTGGAAGTGTGAGCGAGGAGAGGAGGAGGAGGCATAAGGTGAAGAAAAAGGAAGAGGCGATCGAAGAAGAAGAATTGTGTTACATGGTGGTGCGAAGGGATCAAGGAAGAGAGGAGGAAGTCGTCTGGGATAGGTGGCCTGATGGTCGATCGACCTTGGCCAGTCTTCGCTCGACAGCTGAAGAAGCTAGAGCTCGAGGACTGATGAATCCACCGCAGACAAGGAGCTCGAGCTCTTGGATCACGTTAACTTCCTGGTCGTGGATACTCAACCAAGCCTTGGAGCTGTCACATCCCGAGGACTAGGAGCTCGAGCTTTTGGTGGGAAAAATGGCGGGTGGTTACCTATGTGGCAGGGGTGACGACTTTATAAGAGAGGGAGGAGTGGTGATTATGGAAGAGGAAGTGGAGGGGATGGCGGCGCAGGCGTTACGCGCAGAGGAAGAGGGAAGGGGATGTGCGTCGAGCAGGAAAGGAGGGAGAGGGAGGAGCACAAGCGTTTGGCGCCACGTGCGCGCCAAGTGCTGGTGGAGAGAGAGGAGGGGTCACATGCTTAACAATGACCAGGTT
The DNA here is from genome assembly GCA_037367405.1 of Ottelia alismoides. Taxonomy (NCBI): domain Eukaryota; kingdom Viridiplantae; phylum Streptophyta; class Magnoliopsida; order Alismatales; family Hydrocharitaceae; genus Ottelia; species Ottelia alismoides. The sequence goes on from JAZKJV010009220.1 coordinate 52,426, forward strand.
GCTGTGGAGAGAGAGGGAGAGGGAAAAGAGAGAGTAAAAGAAATAAAAGGAAAAGAGAGAAGAAAAAAAGAAAGGGAACAAAGAAATAAAAATAAAAGGAAAAATAAATTTGAAAATTAAATAAAGATAAAATAAAATAAAATTAAAAGAAAATTAAAAAGAAATAGCAAATGAAGTCAAATAAAAAATGGTCAACACGAAAGTTGTTCGTCTCGAGGAGATCTACAACTTTCGTGAAGGACCCAAAATCAAAAGAGGTCAACTGTACAATTGTTTTGGTAGTACTCTATAGATAATAAAATAATGCATGTTTACAATCTGTGATTTTGTGTATTTTAAATTGATTTTAATTAGTGGAATATATACATAATTAGTATATTTTTATGGAATTTTTTATAGGTTAAAGAAAGATAAAATAAAATCAACGAAAAGAAAATATGGAAAAAATATAAATGTCTGATATTTTTTGTTTCATTGAATTTTATCTTTTTAAGGGTTTTAAATTCTTGATGTCATGTTAGTTAATTAATCAGAGAATAATTTAGAGAGAGAATTGGGTTAAAATAAACGATTCTTGTACATAAAATAAAAATCTAATAAAGGTTATTTATTTATAGGTTTTAAACCCCGGTATAGTACAATTAGTAAGTGTTATTGATTTTAGGGAGTTTAATTAGTTATTATGGGGATTTTGCTAAAACGTCCATATAAAGTAGATGAATCATGGATTCATCAGCCACGTGATGCCCCCTGGGCCGTCCACGTGTCCCCTTCTCCGTACACCACCTGCCACTACCCTTTGCCCTTGGATCCCCTATGGTTGCCTCCATCTCTGTCATTCACCCTCGCACGATTCTCAAGCGTCTTATGAGATCATCAGATATCATCAGATCTGTTCATTTCTGCCTTCATCTAATTTGCACGGTCGCCCCTCATCCTACGCTTCAACACCCTCCATGTAGCTGCTCTTCTCTTGACCATAGGATAAAGGCCATCATTCCATCCCATCCATTCGCTCCCACCTCAATCCCTACGATGCGATCAGATCATGTGATCTGATCTTATCTGCACCCTTCCGTCATCATCTCGACCATAGGATCACTACTCATCCAACGACCAAGCAACCTCCACGTCAACAACTCCTTCCTAGCCATAGGAAAAATACCCCATCTTCATCTCTACTGCTCTGCATTCGCTTGTCTCTCCACCTTTGGATCAGATCGAGTGATTTGATCTTAGCCATCCCCTTATGACATCATCACAATCGTTGGATCACAAGATCCAACAGCCAGGACTTCATCTTCCACCCCCAGCTCAGCCCTCGCCGTACTTTACGCCTTGCAAACCTCTTGCCCCCTTCCAATTTCTATTTTTGCTCAATAACGCCTCCCTCGCCTAAATCCAAACTCCCCCGATCACGCTGATGACTTCAATTTCATCATAATAATTTCCAGACATTAATCCCCTAGATTAAATTAGTGCCAATAAAAACCATATAAATGATGTATATACCCGAGTCATAAAATAAATTAAAAAAACAAAAAATGGCAAAAGCAAAAATTGTAGTGTTTCTATACATTTAAAAATACTCATAAAATATTTCTCCCTTTATCTGACCTCCTTTGCGTTTTTGGTCAACATGAGACTTGTACATCTCATCGAGATCTACAACTTTTATGTCTTGAGTTTTTCCAAATTCGGACTCCTTCTCCCTCCTTTTTCATGTTCTTTGTCTGAATAACCTGATTGGGCCACATGGTTCTTTCTGGTTGAGCCACGTGGCCCGCTTTTCTGTGCACCATGCATCCTCGCTCCCGCGTCCGATCGCCTTAGGGCACATCAATCCTCGTCGTTGATTCTCTCTCCAATCTCCGCCATTGATCGCTTCTCCAGAGATCATCCCGTTCGTTCGCTTATGCATGCTTCCCTTCGTGCCACATGTCATCCTCCAGTGCCACCCGATCTTCTCTCACGCACCTAATCCCAACCGCTGGATCCTGCTCCATCTTCTACCATCCGATCGAACCCAGATCACACCTGGCCACCCGTTGTCGCCTTTGCGTTAACAGTTGGATCACTAGATCCAAGGATGACACACAGCTCGTCCACAACCATCAATGGTGTTCTGATTGATTTGATCAGAACATCTCCCGAGCGCCTTCCTCTCAGCCGTTGGATCGTGAGATCCAACGGTTGAGACTCTGTCTCCTACCTCCGACTGCCCATTCTCTTTCACGTCGTCCACATCGTACACGTCTCCCCCCTTTCCATCCCCCCATCTCCTCAGCCAACCCCATCACTCGCTGACCACCCCAAGTCCAAGACCGATCAGCCATGACCCTCACGAACCACTTGGCTGCCCATGATCTTCTCTCCTTCGCTCCACACCTCCCACGCAAACCACGACCACCAACATCTTCTGCTTCAACTACCCTCCTTGAAATAGCCCATCCCTGGCCACATTCAACCGGTCCACCTTTATGAAGGTCACGACCTAGCTCCTCTCCCTCTCCCCATGACAGGGGGAGGCCGGATCGAGATCGCGACGACCGTTGTCGACCCTGATGTCGACCCATTGATGAACGTAAAATTCGCCTCAATAATAATGATGAATAATGTTGTAGTACATGAGGCGAATTTTGTTCAGCAAAAACCACAGTCTTTGAATGCTGTGGAATATTTATGCTTGGTAAGTGTACCAAGGTCGAACACATGGATACGGCAGCCTAAAGTGAGTATTGAATTTTGATTCGTGAAGTTCAATGTCAATTAATCTCAATTTCAGGTCCATATGCAAATTATGATGCACTATGATATTTACAAGGCAATGCAAAGTGATGCTATGACGCATGTATTTTTATTCTTTTTTTATGCAAATATAAAGTGATGCCTGAAATAAATATGCAAGAGAATAATAAAGCCTACAATTATACCCTTAAAAATTATGAGCAGCATGATAAAAATGAAACTAGTGTCAATTTAATCGCAACAATAAAGAGTGGTCATCAAATTCAAGCAAGGCAAGGAGGGCAGGGTCCATTTGCCACATAAAAAATTCACTTTAATTAAATAGGAGCAAATAAGAGAATTAAGCATGCTAGAATGTAGAGGACAAAACAAGGATCAAAACGACACTAAAATCATGCAATTTGGACCTACGATGCTCAAGTTATGCTAGAAACAGTGCAAGGGCATAATTGTAATAAAAATGCAATAAAATAAAGGGATAAATATTGCATTTAGGTCCCTGGAGGGACCTAAATGCAAATACCAAAAACCGCCTGGCCATTTTGTAATTTCTCCATTTGCGCGCAGGGGCCTTTTTGCAAATCTTCAAAATCTGGAGGGCTTCCCTGTAAAATACCCAGACACGCACGTGAGGCACGTGCCTGGGGACCAAAATGTAATTCCATAAACTTCCGGGTCTTTTTATGCAATTTACCCAGCACCTCACGTGCTCTGCACGTGAGGGACTAGGCTCGGATGAGCCCTCAGCTTCGGTCCACGTGGCACTGTCTGGTGGTACGGCTCTAGGCTCGGATGACCCGAGCCTGTAGGTCGGGGAAGAGGCTCGGGTCTACCACGTGGCTTCATCCTAGCCGCTCGATCCTAGAGATCGGACGGTATCTGTGCTTCTCTCTCCGTCGCGGCCCACCGGAGGAGGCTGGGCTCCGATGAGCTCCCTTGAGCTCCGCCAGTCTTCGCGAGGTCCTCCGAAGATCGGAGAAGGAAGCTGAGGCCCTCGCGAGGAAGCTGGTGGCAATGCGGTGCTCCGGCAGCATGAAAAAGGGCAGATCGAGGAAGAGCTGCCGGTGGCGGAGCTGTCGATCGGAGCGGAGTGACTTGCTCCGGCCATTGAGGATCTGCAAGGTTAGATTATAGCCGAAGCTTGTGTGCGTGGAATGTGAGTGAGAGGTGGGTGAATGGGAGCCGGCGGAGGTGGAGAAGACGGTGGCTCAGGCGAGTCCTCCACCGTGGGGATGAAGGAGCGGAGTCGGGGCGTGAGGGGGTTCTGGAGGAAGGAGAGTGGGTGCGCGAGGGTGCTGGGATGTTGACGAAGCTAATGGTGCGATTAAACGAAGGTGAAAATGGTTGAGGGTGGTGTAATAAATCAAAGAAACGGAGAAGAAAAAGTCTCCCCGCCGGAGCGAGGAGTTAGCGGAGGTAGCGGCCTGGGATCGAGCTCCGGTGGAGCTCGGGGTCTTCGCCCTGCGTGCGCGGCCGGGGCACGGAGCTCAGGGGTGGCTTAGGCACCTGGACACGGTGGAGCGCCGCCGTGGGTCAACACCAGGCCAATCACCATCGTCGCCTCTCAATTCCGCCCCTCCGCTGTCACCGGAGGGGCGGAGGAAGCTAGGTGAAGGCCCAAATTGGTGGACGAGTGGCTCTGGTGGCTGGGGAGGGGGTTTTATAGGTGGAGGAGGTCGGAGGTTACGGTGATGGAGGAACGTTTTCGAGGGGGGTTTTATGGCGATGGGGTTAATGGTGAACGTCAAGGGGGGTTACGCGAGGGAGACGAAGGATAGGGCTATGCAAGGCGAACGTTAGGAGCGGAAGAGATGGCTGGAGGTGTCGGCCAGAAAAGGAAGGGGGTGGGGGACGCGCAAGGTTTGTAACGCCTGGGAGCGGAGCTACGCGAGGTAGGAGACTGTGGTTGGACCGTTGGATCTTGATCCAACGGCGAGGATAAGCTTGCGAGCGGAAGGGTCTGATTAGATCTTAGGATTAGATCCAGCGACGGGGAATTAGGCGCCGATGAGTGGTCCAGATGGAAAGTTGGATGAGATCCAGCGGTGTGGGTTTAAAGGGGGACGTGGCACGCTGGGGATCATTGGATGAAGAGGTGATCGAGCGGCTAAGGATCAAGTGCTAGTGGGCGGTCATGATGAAGAGATGGGTGAGATCCAACGATAGTGGACAGAAGGGCGACGTGGAGCAAGGAGAGGCGTTGGATGGTTTGAAGATCTGACGGTGGAGATGGAGGGAACACGTGGCAGGTGTAGGACCATTGGATGAAGATGAGATCGAAGGGCTGAGATTTAGGCGCGAAGTAGCGGCCGAGATTAGATCTGGAAGATGGATCCAAGGGCTGAGAAATGAAGCGGGATGGACGGTTCAGATACAAGCAGGGGAAGGGGATCTAACGGCTCAGATTGGGCGCTAGATGGCGGGAAGGAGAGCGGGCCACGTGGGCGGCCCAGAGGGCGCCACGTGGCCCAATCAGAATAATTCAGAAATAAAAATAAAGAAAAATATAAAAGAAATAGTTAGAGGCCGAATTTGAAAAAAGTCAAAACATGAAAGTTGCTCGTCTCGACGAGATCTACAGCTTTCATGTTGGGCAAAAAGCCAAAAGAGGTCAACTGTACAAAAGCTATTTTTGGGGGATATTCTCAAGGGGGTAAAAATACCCAGTTTGTGGTTTTGATTTGTTTTTGTATTTTTTTATCTTTTTAAGGGTCAGTGAATTATAGACAATTTATCTACCTAATTTTTAGGGGTTTTTGAGTGATAAAATAATTACAAGAAAAATAAGGGAAATTAAATACAAATAATTAAGGGTTAATTATACACAATATAGTACATGATAAAATCAAAGAATTAGAGGTGATTTTTATTGGTTTGTTTAAGCAGGGATTTTAATAAGTGTCTTTTAGCATGATGAATACGAGATTCATCATACCCCTATACTTAAACCATGCTCGTCCTCGAGCATCTAAAGAATGAAGGAGTTGGATTAATTCCTGACAGTGCGTGTGAAAAATTCAAGGCTTGATCTTTCGAAGACCCTTGACCTAAGTGATCCTAAAATTCTGGATTTATCCAAGCCTTAGTCAGAAGGAATCCAACTTCTCTGATTATCAGACTCTCATTTTGTACATAATATAAGGATATGACATTTAGTGTACTGCATTTCATGAGAGCCGAGTCGATGCATCACCCAAAGTTCCAGTCCCAAAGACTCTCCTCTAGACCTAATCGTCAATACTAGGGAAGAAGTCTACTCTTGCTTCAGTCAACCATCTCTTTAGTTTGTCAGACTTTGAAATGTAGATGGACGGCCAGATGATGGAGGGGCATGGGATTGTGTCTAATTTTCTCACCCTCACATTGGAACAAGGGACCTCTCGAGTGCCTTTTACTCAACACATGTAAATAATTTGTTGATCAATGTGTCCGTCAAGAGAGTTGGAGTCGTCTGCACTTGTTTTTCTGGGAATCCAACGAGGTGTGTCTTTTCTGAGTATCTAAGATACCTTCGACACCCAGACTTGTATCGCTTACGATGTAGGGCCCTTTTTGTGGTGTCAGCCCGACTCCTTGGTCCTAATTAGCGCTTGGTCCAAGTGGACACTTTGAAAATGTTTGGGAGCGCTTGCCATTGGTGGAAGCTCATTTGAAATTTGACTTTGGATTTAGAGCTTTTCTTTGACATTTCATTTCTTTTGTTGGCTGGCTCCACTGCTTTTACCAAGAGATTGGCGCACACTGATCAACAAGTTCCTTTAAGTTTCATCACACCCTGGCACTTTTAGGTAAATATCAAGAGATAGCATATGAATCTTGTTCACATACTGGCTAGGGTTTTTGCTGACACTCAGGTTTTCTGAAGCCTTCGTTAACTTTATCCCATCCTCGAATATCATAAGATCGGGTCTAAATTTAAATCTCTAATCCTAGTTCCTCAAGTGATATCTCATCTCAGCTCATCAATCATGCAGATGTGGAAGTGACTGTGCTGATCATATTTTCTTGAAAGTAGAGATAAAGAGTGCAATATAGCATTCAAATCTTTCAAACCAGAGGAGTGTGGATATTTAAGTCAGAAAAACCCTAATGACTAAGGCATGTTAACTCAGACTCTCAAGATCCCAGAGATCCAGTGTCCTCAAAATCCTCAAGCCCTGCGTGAGTGTGAATGTGTCAGGAATACACCAACTCCAAGGGTTAGTGAATTTTATCTTTTCTTTTGAAAATTTTTATGGGTTTTAATTTTCATTTTTTATTAATTCCTCGGAGAGACAATGACTGGCCCAGGCTCAAATAAAAGTATACACTTTCAGCCAGTATGGGTGTAAGTACGGGCCGAGGTCCGTGTTACTTGAGGACGGGGCCGTATGCGATGTCCTCTAAACCACCCACTCTGCTAAGGGAGACCGAGGTTCCCTCACTGAAAATGCCTACTAAACCTAGTAGTCAGAGTCAACCTCCAAGAAAGATTTTTTTTAAAGGAATATTTACAAAAATTAATCCCTCAATTTTTAATTTTTTTACAGGTTTTTACTCAGTTCACTAGTTTACCAAAACCCAGCCTGAAAAATAAAATTTTAAAAAGTTTTAAAAACGCGAGCTAAGGTTAAAGTAATATACAATAATATACGGTTTTCCCCTTCTATACTTAAAATTTGCTATGTCCTCATAGCACAAGTGCCATGAAGCCAAGGCTCGGTTCAAGTACAGGGTGATATAGCGGAACTGAGGAGGAGGGTCCCCCTATACTTAGGCCAAAATTGGCCTAAGTACAAGAAGCCGGGACGAGGGAAGGAAGAGCAGGCAGGTCCCCCCTATACTTAGGCTACAAATAGCCTAAGTAAGGTCTGCGTTAGGGGGGGGGGGTTTCTATGATACAAGGGAGAGGGGGAGGGGGTTCGTGAAGAATAGATATACACAGAGAGAGAGAGAAAGAGAGAGAGAGATAGAAATATACAGGGGGCGGGTGGAGGAGAGTATGTAAGTGTGTGTGTGTGTGTGAGGGGGGGATTTTTTTTTGTGTGTACAATATGCAATACTGGAAATAAATATGCAGATGCAAGAATTTTTTTTTACAAAATGCAATGCAATTTAACTGCTACAATCTCCCAAATCCTTCACAGGGTCTCTTGCGGCCTCTTCAGCGAAAGTTCTTGACTTCACGCCTCCATGAGGATCAAGCGTCCTCGATCACCATGGGCCCTGCCACAAAAGATAAACGTTAGAAAACCTGGAGACAATAAATCAGCAATTGATATGCAAAGAAATGAAGACCTGAAAATTTTTGAAATAAATAAAAAAAATCAAATCCAAAAAAATAAGCAAAGCCGTATCCCCGGCAACGTCGCCATTTGATGAACGTAAAATTCGCCTCAATAATAATGATGAATAATGCTGTAGTACAGGAGGCGAATTTTGTTCAGCAAAAACCACACTCTTTGAATGCTGTGGAATATTTATGCTTGGTAAGTGTACCAAGGTCGAACACAGGGATACAGCAGCCTAAAGTGAGTATTGAATTTTGATTCGTGAAGTTCAATCTCAATTAATCTCAATTTCAGGTCCATATGCAAATTATGATGCACTATGATATTTACAAGGCAATGCAAAGTGATGCTATGATGCATGTATTTTTATTCTTTTTTTATGCAAATATAAAGTGATGCATGAAATAAATACGCAAGAGAATAATAAAGCCTACAATTATACCCTTAAAAATTATGAGCAGCATGATAAAAATGAAACTAGTGTCAATTTAATCGCAACAATAAAGAGTGGTCATCAAATTCAAGCAAGGCAAGGAGGGCAGGGTCCATTTGCCACATAAAAATTCACTTTAATTAAACAGGAGCAAATAAGACAATTAAGCATGCTAGAATGTAGAGGACAAAACAGGGATCAAAACGACACTAAAATCATGCAATTTGGACCTACGATGCTCAAGTTATGCTAGAAACAGTGCAAGGGCATAATTGTAATAAAAATGCAATAAAATAAAGGGATAAATATTGCATTTAGGTCCCTGGAGGGACCTAAATGCAAATACCAAAAACCGCCTGGCCATTTTGTAATTTCTCCATTTGCGCGCAGGGGCCTTTTTGCAAATCTTCAAAATCTGGAGGGCTTCCCTGTAAAATACCCAGGCACGCACGTGAGGCACATGCCTGGGGACCAAAATGTAATTCCATAAACTTCCGGGTCTTTTTATGCAATTTACCCAGCACCTCACGTGCTCTGCACGTGAGGGACTAGGCTCGGATGAGCCCTCAGCTTCGGTCCACGTGGCACTGTCTGGTGGTACGACTCTAGGCTCGGATGACCCGAGCCTGTAGGTCGGGGAAGAGGCTCGGGTCTACCACGTGGCTTCATCCTAGCCGCCCGATCCTGGAGATCGGACGGTATCTGTGCTTCTCTCTCCGTCGCGGCCCACCAGAGGAGGCTGGGCTCCGATGAGCTCCCTTGAGCTCCGCCAGTCTTCGCGAGGTCCTCCGAAGATCGGAGAAGGAAGCTGAGGCCCTCGCGAGGAAGCTGGTGGCAATGCGGTGCTCCGGCAGCATGAAAAAGGGCAGATCGAGGAAGAGCTGCCGGTGGCGGAGCTGTCGATCGGAGCGGAGTGACTTGCTCCGGCCATTGAGGATCTGCAAGGTTAGATTATAGCCGAAGCTTGTGTGCGTGGAATGTGAGTGAGAGGTGGGTGAATGGGAGCCGGCGGAGGTGGAGAAGACGGTGGCTCAGGCGAGTCCTCCACCGTGGGGATGGAGGAGCGGAGTCGGGGCGCGAGGGGGTTCTGGAGGAAGGAGAGTGGGTGCGCGAGGGTGCTGGGATGTTGATGAAGCTAATGGTGCGATTAAACGAAGGTGAAAATTGTTGAGGGTGGTGTAATAAATCAAAGAAACGGAGAAGAAAAAGTCTCCCCGCCGGAGCGATGAGTTAGCGGAGGTAGCGGCCTGGGATCGAGCTCCGGGGGAGCTCGGGGTCTTCGCCCTGCGTGCGCAGCCGGGGCACGGAGCTCAGGGGTGGCTTAGGCAGCTGGACACGGCGGAGCGCCGCCGTGGGTCAACACCAGGCCAATCACCATCGTCGCCTCTCAATTCCGCCCCTCCGCTGTCACCGGAGGGGCGGAGGAAGCTAGGTGAAGGCCCAAATTGGTGGACGAGTGGCTCTGGTGGCTGGGGAGGGGGTTTTATAGGTGGAGGAGGTCGGAGGTTACAGTGATGGAGGAACGTTTTCGAGGGGGGTTTTATGGCGATGGGGTTAATGGTGAACGTCGAGGGGGGTTACGCGAGGGAGACGGAGGATAGGGCTATGCAAGGCGACCGTTAGGAGCGGAAGAGATGGCTGGAGGTGTCGGCCAGAAAAGGAAGGGGGCGGGGGACGCGCGAGGTTTGTAACGCCTGGGAGCGGAGCTACGCGAGGTAGGAGACGGTGGTTGGACCGTTGGATCTTGATCCAACGGCGAGGATAAGCTTGCGAGCGGAAGGGTCTGATTAGATCTTAGGATTAGATCCAGCGACGGGGAATTAGGCGCCGATGAGTGGTCCAGATGGAAAGTTGGATGAGATCCAGCGGTGTGGGTTTAAAGGGGGACGTGGCACGCTGGGGATCATTGGATGAAGAGGTGATCGAGCGGCTAAGGATCAAGTGCTAGTGGGCGGTCATGATGAAGAGATGGGTGAGATCCAACGATAGTGGACAGAAGGGTGACGTGGAGCAAGGAGAGGCGTTGGATGGTTTGAAGATCTGACGGTGGAGATGGAGGGAACACGTGGCAGGTGTAGGACCATTGGATGAAGATGAGATCGAAGGGCTGAGATTTAGGCGCGAAGTAGCGGCCGAGATTAGATCTGGAAGATGGATCCAAGGGCTGAGAAATGAAGCGGGATGGACGGTTCAGATACAAGCAGGGGAAGGGGATCTAACGGCCCAGATTGGGCGCCAGATGGCGGGAAGGAGAGCGGGCCACGTGGGCGGCCCAGAGGGCGCCACGTGGCCCAATCAGAATAATTCAGAAATAAAAACAAAGAAAAATATAAAAGAAATAGTTAGAGGCCGAATTTGAAAAAAGTCAAAACATGAAAGTTGCTCGTCTCGACGAGATCTACAACTTTCATGTTGGGCAAAAAGCCAAAAGAGGTCAACTGTACAAAAGCTATTTTTGGGGGGTATTCTCAAGGGGGTAAAAATACCCAGTTTGTGGTTTTGATTTGTTTTTGTATTTTTTTATCTTTTTAAGGGTCAGTGAATTATAGACAACTTATCTACCTAATTTTTAGGGGTTTTTGAGTGATAAAACAATTACAAGAAAAATAAGGGAAATTAAATACAAATAATTAAGGGTTAATTATACACAATATAGTACATGATAAAATCAAAGAATTAGAGGTGATTTTTATTGATTTATTTAGGCAGGGATTTTAATAAGTGTCTTTTAGCATGATGAATACGAGATTCATCACCCATACCCGTGGTAGGCTATGCTCCGGTCTCAACCACCGTTGAGCTGCTCCACGTACCCGAAGGAGTTCAGCGACGACCCGAGCTCCGTCTAGGAGCTCAAGCCCAGGCCCTCGACCCGCCATTTCTCCAGGTAAGTACCTTCGATCTTTCTATGTTTTTTCTTAGTAGTTTCCTTTGATTAATTAGGTGACCCTCATCCTTATCACCCTCCATTCACCATCTCCTTACTTCGCCACTCAACGACCATCTTCGCTACACCTTGCATTCCCCTTCTCCATTGCCTGAACGACTCCGACCTAAACCCTCTCTAGTTCGCCGGAGAGGGAGCTCCAGTCTCCCATCTCTCCGCCCGCACGAGACCCCATTTCACTCCCAATCATCTCGCATTCGCATGCCTCGGCTATTGGATTAACAATTGCAGGTACCCTTCTTCATTGGCCGGAGCATCATCGGACGGGACACATTCCTCCAGACTGTCCAGCGACTCCCCCATGCTTCCAAGTTGATCGCCTTGCTTCCCAGATTCTTCCTGGAGCTTCATCAAGCTTGAGAGATGGTGGTGGAGCCTGCGCGACGTCGCTGGAGACCCAAAAGCGCCGCCGTCCCGTGGAGGAGGAAGGAGACACAGATTTGTACAAGTGCCGTTGGAGGGCACCCTCCCGGTGCTCATCCAACGGCTCCTACTTGGCCACGTCGACGTCATTCGCATGCCACAGTCACCGTCTGATCTCCAAGATCGGATGGTCTACATCGAGCCATGTAACATTCCCGAGCCTCCACTCCACACCTTTAGGCTTGGGGTGCCCGAGCCAAGACATAAGCTTTATATGAGGACGCGTGGCCTGAGCCTCGAACCGAGCCTCCGTCGACCACCGAACCTGGCCTTACGTACCCAGTCACGTGAGCGCTGGGTAATTTTTAGGGAGGCCCTGCCATCTTCTCCAATTTACAAACATGTCCAATATCACGTGAATACCACACGCGCATGGGATTAATTGCAATCGACCCCCTCTGGGTTTCAATAATTGCTATAGTCCCCGCACATGTCGGAAAATTACAGGGAAGGCCTCACGTCTTATTTTATTTGCATTTAGGTCCTTCCAGGGACCTATTTGTAGTAATTTATCTAGTTAATTTCATGGTTTCTTTGCATTTATGCCCCTATACTATTTTTGTGAATATCTTGAGCATACGAGCTCCATTTTAATCAATTTTGGTATCGTTTTGAAGCTTGTTTCATTGTCCTTATGATGACATAAATCTCTCTCTCTCTCTCTGATTTGACACTCTAGATTTTGATGCTTAATATTAGTAATGCAGTGTCTATTACATAATGATTTCTCATGCCTTGTATTAATTTATCAATGTAATTTGCTTCATTATTTGAACATGAAGTTGACTACAATTTATTGATCAATTATTGCATCTAGGTAGGGCATATAATTATATGTTCATACTTGCATTTCATGGCATTATAAAAATCAAATAAAAAGTATCTGCTTCATGTTTCTGCCCTTGCATTGTATGTATTTTTGTGTGATGACCTATGAGTTCTTAATTTATCGCTTAATCTGAATAATGAGAGTCTAAATAGATACTTTAGAGGCTCGTATCCCTGAGTTTCACCTTGAGCTTGTCCAAGTAAAATAAATTAGACCGCTCTGATTTAATTGACAGATTCATTAACGTTTTTTTATCGATCTGGGTTTAGCCGACTACAACACATTAAAACAACATAATTAAGAGGCTGAATTCCGGGTTTATCAAATGGCGTCGTTGCCGAGGACACGTCTCATCTTTTGTTTTATTTAGAATTTTACTATTTAATTGAGTTATAATTTGTAACTTATACGTCTTTGTGTCTCTTTTCCTTGCATTGTTTTGATTCTCGAATATTTATTTAATGTTTGCTTTTTATTGCATGGTCCCTCGGCAATCAAGGATGCAAGGAGCAGGAGCTCCCGCTGCGAGGAGCCGCAGAAGCAAGCATTGGAAGAAAAATATCTTCTTGCATTTTTTATGTGTGTCATGTGATAATCATCTTTATAGCGGTCGTCGTTTGAAGACTCGCTATCGTAAATGAATAATGGATTTTGTGGTTGTGTGGGGCTTGCCTCACTTGAGAGTGTCGACCTAGGATCAAGTACGCGACTCTCTGAGCTATTTCATATTTTTATCTTATGTGTTTGGTCGTAGGTAGGACACACATTAATTTGAGACGCAAGTCGACATCGCTTCACTTAGCCAAAAAATTAAATCAGTTCTTCCTTGCTAATAGAAGCATGCTAGGTGCGGTTTTCATCGACTTGCATACATCCGGTTTTTTTACGTTAATTCAGTTTTATTTTCACAAATGTAGCTAAAGGCACTGCGAGTTTTCCCCTTTAGCATAGAACATGATTTTATCGTTGCATCGGCTTTTTCTCGACCTCCCATCCTGGCTTGATCACCTAGGATTAATAGAAATTGAGAATGAGCGGTAGACGTTGTTTGATTGATTTATGTTCTCATTAAATTAGTGACGACCTTAAAGCTAATAATTGGGACCGTTAATGCAAGTTGACAAATAAAATGGGGGCAAAATTATGTTTTGGGAGAGAAACACCCTTGTGTACGTAGGATTTTTTTGATTTGACATATCCTTGCGTAAGTTAGAATGATTTTATCACCAATAAAAAAGACAATATAAATAACCAACATTTGTTGGTTTCATGTGTGAGTTGGTGATTCAAAGGGTATTGTGTGGTTGATTGAGCCTTGTCTATTTCGACACCCTCCCTTAGACCCTAGGTGCTCCATTCGTCTCCATAGATTCACTCATTCATGTGTACATTCATCCTAATTTCTCTGTTCCCCTCGTGAAACGCCCCGCCTCGACGGGAGCGCATCTCAACATCCATACACATTATTACCCAACAACAGTTATAGACAACATGCATGATATACCATTCATACAACAAGAATTATAGGAAAAAAACTTCCATTGATAACTAGATGTCCACAGAAGGATAGCAATAAAACCTCAGAGTTTCTTTATTACATCATATAATAATAGATGAAACAGAGGAAAAACAACAACTACAACACTAAGCCTCAACCTCAACAACGTCCTACAGATGGACCACCGAAAATGCGAGTCTCTGTCTCCTGTTCTGCGCTTCCTGTTGGATTTCCAAAGAATGTAACTTGTGAGTCAAATGACCCAGTAAGGATAAGGTAAATTATAAATCAATGGATTATATGTAGGTAAGGCAAATACAGTAATTGAATATGTTTAGGAGAGAACATTTTAAAAGCATATAGTAATATACAATCACTTATATTTTAGGCCTCTAACACCTATGCCATCAAGATCAATTCTTTGACACATCTTAATCCATATTTTTATTTGATTATTCTGGACTCGTTCGTCAAAGGAGAAAGCCTACACTAGGAATGAAGTCTGCAACACTCCATTCAGAGTGCAACCTAAAACCCGTGCGCAAACGCGATCCTTCAACTAGTCTAGTTGGTAGTACTCTAACACCCGTGACAGGGAGCATATAGCCCGAAGAGTCGTAACTCTGTCAACCGAGTCTGCTGGAGGAGTCTCGCTCGCTCCAAAACAAGCGCCCCCAAACATATCCGTACGGTGCGATGCACGCGTGCATCCACCTCAATTCCACCAGAGTACCTACCACCACCCCACTCTATGATGCTCCTCGAGTGGGGATGACTCACCGTCGGCTCAGTCGGACAACAAGGGTGTGCACCCACCTTGTAGTAATTATCTTTCTTTCCTATAAGCGTGTATTTGTACCCAACTTGAAAAGTAATTAGCCTTGTATAAAAATCATTCCCATTCAATGATGATGAACCGAACCATTATTAATAAGATGCTAGAGTCACAAGCATACCATTAGTCCTGAACAAACACAAAAGAAAGCATACCCACCAAGTATGTTGTACTGCTTTAACACATTACTTTTCTAGTAGCTGGGTTGTTTAAACCATAACCACATTGCACAAAATTCGGTGCTAACCATGCCCATTGCGGCAATGTTGTAGATTTTGATCATCAAATAAACACCCATCTTCTAATATACAATCGGTTTAGCAGTAAGACCAACATGAGACACTATCATGTTGTAGTTAGATATATAATATTTAAACAGAGTGTTGTACTACCAACTGTCAAATATGTGTATTAGACAAAGTATGGGCAGTGTGTCACCCCGGGCAGATTTGGACTATTGTCATAACCACTCAAAAATAAATAGACGCATATAACTAACTAGGTTGTTAAGTCTACACTATATATGTACTATTTTGAACCATAAATATACCCTCCGCTCAAGTTTATTGACATAATGATGTTATACAAGTTAACGGGTAGCATTATAAACTATAATATAGACAACCCTCATGCGAGGATTGACATAATTGTTCACAACTAAGTATTGAACCTCTAGTGTAATTTAACCTTACGTTATGTTATCATAAAAAAAAGACTTAGTCAAAACAAATTAGGCCTAACAAAGTGATAGAATATAACTAACTTACCTCTGCTCAATTTAGGACGTTACAACAATAATCATTGCAACATTAAAAATAGGAAAACAATGGCTATGCCATAACTTGGATTATAACGATCCTAATTATAGAATTTAATAAATTTATAAAAGACAAGTTTTGCTATTTATCACAGAGGTTGAATAATATAATCCAATGCAAGGCATAATAAAAAAAATAGTAACACGAATTGGAAATGTCTACGAGAAGTTTTACATACTTTTCGGAATTGTGAAATTGTATATATCCATAGAGACTTAAAAAAACCTAAAACATACATATCACAAACAGAAGACATTTGAAGTACCGAAAACCCCTATGATTGGAATCGACCTACCGAAAAAAACTCAGATACGATGGCTTTTAGCTTAAACGTAGAACCCATATAGGCCTGACAGATCTCCGTTAATTGGTGGTTTACCTCATTCTAATAGAAACTTCTAAGCTTAGATATTAAGCCACATGTTTGGTTACAACAGATAAAGGCAAAAAAAAGAGATAATGATCCTGGAAGTATACACACAACGATAGTGTCTCCTTGTGAAATCCATAGCATTCTAATTCAAAAAATTTGATTACGTCGTTCATATATAAACATCCAAGATTTTGAGATCCAAACGTACTAGAAAACCATATATGATGAATCGAGCCAAGATAAACCAACAGCAAGAGGAGATCCCGGGGTTAAGATCAGAACGAGTATTCAACCCCAAAAGACAGTCTCCGAAATCGAAAAGGAGAAAGTCGAAGATCCGTTACCTATACTCGTGCACGTCTTGATCCACGTGCTCGATCGCCCGATCACGAATCCGATGAGAGGGTTGTCTTTCCCTTGCGATGATCCTCCTCGTCTTCTTCTTGTGTCGAAGCTACGGAGCTTGCACCGTTATCCTTTAGGCTCTCTAGAGAAGGAGAGGGAACGAGATAAGAGAATGACTTGGGGAGGAAGAAAATTGATGAATTAGGGTTTGGAAAGGAGAAGCAATGAGAGGAGATGAAGGGTGGGGGTATTAATATAGTTTGGGATTAAAACCCTAGTTTTAGAATCCCTAAAATAGCCCTAACCCGTCATTAACTTAATCAAATCCCGTGATCCTTAATTCCCATCAACATCCATGACCCCTCTTCACTAAAACATGCATATCTCCCACATTCGAACTCGGAATTATGCGTTTTTGAGCTCGTTGGAAAGATTTCGACGAGACGCTTCTTTTGAGTATAGTATTGAATAGGTTTTAAAACTTCAGAAAAATCCGAAAATTGTGGGGTGTTACATCATAACCTTAAAATCATTCTCGTCCCCGAGACTTAGGATGCAAAAGGTGTAACATAACAACCTTAAAAGGTTGGACCTTATAAAAAAACAACCTTAAAAGATGAAAGTACATATTATGGAATACCTTCAAAGAGGTGTGGACAATCCCGCCGCATATCCGCCTCGGGTTCCCATGTTGCCTCCTCAGAGTTGTGTCGTTGCCAAAGGACCTTCACCAAAGGTATATCCTTATGCCTCAACTTTTTCACTGAGCGATCGACGATCCGGACTGGTTCCTCCAGATAACTCAGGTCAGTGTCCTCACGAAGATCATCATAATTAATCACATGCGATGCATCATGCACATATTTTCTCAAGTTGGAGATATGAAAAACATCGTGCACACCGACAAGGTGAGGAGGAAGTGCAATCCTGTATGCGACTTTACCAATCCTTTCGAGAATCTCAAAAAGTCCGACAAATCGTGGTGCTAATTTTCCCTTCACTCCAAACCGCTGAACTCCCTTCATGGGAGAAACTCTCAGGAAGACAAAATCTCCAACCTCAAAAGTAAGATCAGTGCGCCGTCTATCGCTATAGCTCTTTTGCCTACTATGTGCAGTAAGCAATTTCTCCCGAGCTATCTTGATTGTCTTAGCAGTCTTCTCCAAGTACTCTACTTTATGTAAAAGGTTATGTCCAACCTCCTGCCAACTTAGAGGTGTAGAGCACCGCCTTCCGTACAACGCTTCAAAAGGAGCCATGCCTATGCTGGCATGGTAACTGTTATTGTAGGTAAACTCTGCTAATGGCAAATGATCTTTCCATGACCCTTTCCACTCCAGCACACATGCTCAAATAAGATCCTCTAGCGTCTGAATCGTCCTCTCAGATTGTCCGTCGATCTGTGGATGGTAAGCAGAACTGAGACATAGTTGCACTTCTAAAGAACTCATGAATTCCCTCCAGTAGTGAGAGGTAAACCTTGGATCACGATCAGATACAATCTGCTTCGGCAACCCATGAAGTCTGACAATCTCCTTAATAAAGATCACTGCAAGCTGTAAGGGAGTGCATGCCATACTCACAGGTATGAAATGTGCTGACTTAGTAAGCCTATCAACCACGACCCAGATGACATCATGACTACTAGTGATCTTAGGAAGACCCATCACGAAATCCATAGATATACCCTCCCACTTCCACTCAGGAATAGGAAGGGATTGCAAAAGTCCAGGTGGCCTCTTATGCTCAGCCTTAATTTGTTGACATGTTAAGCATTTTCCACGAACTTGGCCACATCCCTTCTCATTTGCTTCCACCAGAAGTTCTTTTTCAAGTCCTTATACATCTTGGTACTGCCAGGATGTATCGACAAACGTGAACTATGTGCCTCACGCCCTAAATTGTACATCTGCTGGGACACACAATCGATTCCCATTTTGTAGCACCCCATCTTGATAAGAAAAGCCAACTAAGGTTCCTGGAATAGCCTTCTCCTTGAGTCTCTGCATACTCAGGTCTTCATGCTGCCCCTGGATGATTCGCTCAACTAACTCTGGACGTAAAGGGGATGGAAATATGACTGTTTCTCTACTACTCTGAAATGGATGCCAATCACTGAAAGCTGCAAGAAGATCCCATGCTTTAAGCTGAGGATGGGATTCACTTGAATGAGGCCTACGACTAAGGGCATCAGCGACCACATTCGCCTTACTAGGATGGTAAGAGATGGTGTACTCGTAATCCTTTAAAAGCTCCAGCCATCTCCTTTGCCTCATATTAAGCTCCTTCTGATCAAAAAGATGTTTGAGACTCTTGTGATCTGTGAAGATTTCGAAAGCAACACCATAAAGATAATGTCTCCACATTTTAAGTGCAAAGACAGCAGCTGCCGGTTCCATATCATGGGCTGGGTAATTTTTCTCATGTGGCTTCAACTGTCTAGATCCATATGCAACAACCTTACCATGTTGCATAAAAACCGCACCCAGACCCTCCTTTGATGCATCGGTGTAAACTGTGAATCCGTCGGGGCCCGATGGAATTGTCAAGATGGGAGCTGTAGTGAGCCTCTCCTTTAATGTCTGGAAGCTATTCTCACACTCTTCTGACCAAGCATATGGCATATCCTTCTTGGTCAGCTGGGTGAGGGGAAGGTCAATCTGAGAAAATCCCTTCACAAACCGTCTGTAATAACCGGCTAAGCCAAGAAAGCTTCGGATCTCAGACACATTCTTCGGTCGTTCCCAACTAAGGACTGCTTCGATTTTTGTAGGATCCACTGACACTCCTGCACCTGAGATAACGTGGCCTAAGAATGATACTTCTTGAAGCCAAAACTCACACTTACTAAACTTCGCATATAGTTTGTGCCTCCGTAAGGTCTCCAGCACTGTCTGTAGGTGAATACGATGTTCCTTCTCATCTCGAGAGTAGATAAGGACATCATCAATGAAAACCACAACAAAGTTGTCGAGGAAAGATTGAAATACACGATTCGTCATGTCCATGAATGCTGCTGGGGCATTTGCTAAGACAAAGGGCATCACCAAGAATTCGTAGTGACCATATCTGGTTCTGAATGCAGACTTAGGTATATCCACATCCCGAATACGTAGCTGGTGATAACCAGACCGTAGATCAATCTTGGAGAAGATGGACATCCCTTGTAGCTGATCAAAGAGATCGTCAATGCGTGGTAAAGGGTAACGATTCTTGATTGTTACTTTATTCAACTGCCGATAATCTATACACATGCGTATAGATCCATCCTTCTTCTTAACAAAAAGGACAGGTGCTCCCCATGGAGATGTACTAGGGCGTATGAAACCCTTCTCCAACAGTTCTTGTAACTGCACCTTGAGTTCCTTTAGTTCAGCTGGTGCCATCCTGTATGGTGCCATAGATATTGGCTGAGTTCCCGGAATGATAGAAATCTCAAACTCCACCTCACGAGGTGGGGGAAGCCCAGGAAGATCTACAGGAAATACATCTGGAAAGTTCTCTACTATTTCAATCGCCTCTATTCCTGCCATGGGAGTTTGATTCCCAATGACGTGAGCAATAAATCCTTCGCATCCTTGAGATAACAGATGATGAGCTTGCAATGATGATATGCAGGTTACCCCTCTCGACGAGGTGCTTCCATCAAATATAAATTCTTGTAGCTCAGGTATCCTGAAGATAATATGTTTCTGAAAACAGTCTAGACATGCATGGTGATTCTCTAACCAATCCATGCCAAGAATAACATCAAAATCCTCCATCTGAATAAGCAGCAAGTAGGCTTCGAGCATATAACCTCCAATATAGACCGGACAATCGGGAAACACCCGATGGACAACAAACACCTGACCTCCAGGTCCCTTAATAAGATAAGGGTCTGAAACTATGGTAGGCTCTCGGCCTAAGGTATCCGCAAAACTCCCTGACACGAAGGAATGAGATGCGCCCGAATCAAAAAGAGCATGAGTTGTAAAGTCGCCTACTGAAATCATACCTCGTACTACTGATCCTGAAGCATGGGCTTGCCCATCGGTGATGGCATTGAGTTGTCCTTCTCTTCGTGGCCCACTGGAACCTGCCGTGCCTCGAGTCCGGTTGGGATGTCCCATGCCACCACGAGAGGTAGAACCACGTCCCTGGTGCTGCGGACGTCCCCCTCGTACAGTACCTCGCATCTGTGAAGCTCCCAACGGACAGTTGGACCTGATGTGCCCCTCTTGGTTGCATCGGTAGCAAACACGTGCATCGGTGATGGTGTTCACCATTGGATGTGCTAGTCGTGATAGCTCGGAAAGTACTTGCCCCGAGGTAGGAGCTCCTCCATGTGTGGACCTGGTAGACATGCCATGCCGGTAGGGGTGGATACGTTGTCCTCTTCGTGCTTTCGAACGATCATTACGAGCAGTCCTCCCATAATAGCTTGGTCCTCCCTGCCTGGTTTGCACTGACTTGCCTTCACGCAAGTCCTCCTCCACTCAGGATGCAACATCAACCACTTCCTTCATAGTAACCAATCTAAGGGGTACTAGCCTCTCGCGAATTTCCTTACGAAGACCTTGAAAGAACTTGAATGCTTTGTCGGCCTCAGTTGGCACGGTGCTAGCAGCATACTTCAACAACTCCGTGAACCTATTTAGATAAGCAGTCACGGTCTTGTTCCCTTGCTCGAGTAGTGTGAACTCCACGCGACGCTGCTCTAGCCAATATTCCGGATAGAAATGCTCCCGGAACGCCTCAGTAAATTTCTCCCAAGTAATTGGCATTGCAATCTGCGGCTCCATAGAACTCCACCATTCCTCAGCATAGCCCGCTAAGGAGTAAGTGGCAAGTGAAACGCCCGCCTCGACGGAGCGCATCTCAACATCCATACACATTATTACCCAACAATAGTTATAGACAACATGCATGATATACCACTCATACAACAAGAATTATAGGAAAAAAAACTTCCATTGATAACTAGATGTCCACAAAAGGATAGCAATAAAACCTCAGAGTCTTTTTATTACATCATATAATAATAGATGAAACAGAGGAAAAAAACAACTACAGCACTAAACCTCAACCTCAACAACGTCCTACAGATGCACTACCGAAAATGCGAGCCTCCGTCTCCTGTTCTGCGCTTCCTGTTGGATTTCCAAAGAATGTAACTTGTGAGTCAAATGACCTAGTAAGGATAAGGTAAATTATAAATCAATGGATTATAGGTAGGTAAGGCACATGCACTAACTGAATAAGTTTAGGAGAGAACATTTAAAAGCATATAGCAATATATAATCACTTATATTTTAGGCCTCTAACACCTATGCCATCAAGATCAATTCTTTAACACATCTTAATCTATATTTTTATTTATTTATTCTGGACTCGTTCGTCAAAGGAGAAAGCCTATACTAGGAATTAAGTCTGCAACACTCCATTCAGAGTGCAACCTAAAACCCGTGCGCAAACGCGATCCTTCAGCTAGTCTAGTTGGTAGTACTCTAACATCCGTGACAGGGAGCATATAGCCCGAAGAGTCGTAACTCTGTCAACCGAGTCTGCCGGAGGAGTCTCGCTCGCTCCAAAACAAGTGCCCCCAAACATATCCGTACGGTGCGATGCACGCGTGCATCCACTTCAATTCCACCAGAGTACCTACCACCACCCCACTCTATGATGCTCCTCGAGTGGGGATGACTCACCGTCGGCTCAGCCGGACTACAAGGGTGTGCACCCACCTTGTAGTAATTATCTTTCATTCCTATAAGCGTGTATTTGTACCCTACTTGAAAAGTAATTAGTCTTGTATACAAATCATTCCCATTCAATGATGATGAACCGAACCATTATTAATAAGATGCTAGAGTCACAAGCATACCATTAGTCTTGAACAAACACAAAGAAAGCATACCCGCCAAGTATGTTGTAATGCTTTAACACATTACTTTTCTAGTAGCTGGGTTGTTTGAACCATGGAAGGACATATCGATATCGGTATCGATATCGGTACCATGTCGATACCGTTATATCGGCGATATATCGACGCCATATCACCGACATCGGGATTCGGCTTGCCTTTTTTGCATGTCGATACCCGATATCGGACATACGGTGACCTGTCGATACCGATATATCGCCAATATATCGCCGATATATAGGGATACAGCCTTCTATGGTTTAAACCATAACCACATTGCACAAAATTCGGTGCTAACCATGCGCATTGCGGCAATGTTGTAGATTTTGATCATCAAATAAACACCCATCTTCTAATATACAATCGGTTTAGCAGTAAGACCAACATGAGACACTATCATGTTGTAGTTAGATATATAATATTTAAACAGAGTGTTGTACTACCAACTGTCAAATGTGTGTATTAGACAAAGTCTGGGCAGTGTGTCACCCCGGGCAGATGTGGACTATTGTCATAACCACTCAAAAATAAATAGACGCATATAGCTAACTAGGTTGTTAAGTCTACACTATATATGTACTATTTTGAACATAAATATACCCTCCGCTCAAGTTTATTGACATAATGATGTTATACAAGTTAACGGGTAGCATTATAAACTATAATATAGACAACCCTCATGCGAGGATTGACATAATTGTTCACAACTAAGTATTGAACCTCTAGTGTAATTTAACCTTACGTTATGTTATCATAAAAAAAGACTTAGTCAAAACAAATTAGGCCCAACAAAGTGATAGAATATAATTAACTTAGCTCGGCTTAATTTAGGGCGTTACAATAATAATCATTGCAACATTAAAAATAGGAAAACAATGGCTATGCCATAACTTAGATTATAACGATCCTAATTATAGAATTTAATAAATTTACAAAAGACAAGTTTTGCTATTTATCACAGAGGTTGAATAATATAATCCAATGCAAGGCATAATACAAAAATAGTAACACGAATTAGAAATGTCTACGAGAAGTTTTACCTACTTTTCGGAATAGTGAAATTGTATATATCCGTAGAGACTTATAAAAAAAACTAAAACATACATATCACAAACAGAAGAAATTTGAAGTACCAGAAAACCCCTATGGTTGGAATCGACCTACCAAAAAAAACTCAGATACGATGGCTTTTAGCTTAAACGTAGAACCCATATAGGCCTGACAGATCTCCATTAATTGGTGGTTTACCTCATTCTAATAGAAACTTTCTAAGCTTAGATATTAAGCCACATGTTTGGTTACAACAGATAAAGGCAAAAAAAGAGAGATAATAATCCTGGAAGTATACACACAACGATAGTATCTCCTTGTGAAATCCATAGCATTCTAATTCAAAAAATTTGATTACGCCGTTCATATATAAACATCCAAGATTTTGAGATCCAAACGTACTAGAAAACCATATATGATGAATCGAGCCAAGATAAACCAATAGCAAGAGGAGATCCCGGGGTTAGGATCAGAAACGAGTATTCAACCCAAAAGACAGTCTCCGAAATCGAAAAGGAGAAAGTCGAAGATCTGTTACCTATACTCGTGCACGTCTTGATCCACGTGGTCGATCGCCCGATCACGAATCCGATGAGAGGGTTGTCTTTCCCTTGCGATGACCCTCCTCGTCTTCTTCTTGTGTCGAAGCTACGGAGCTTGCACCGTTATCCTTTTGGCTCTCTAGAGAAGGAGAGGGAACGAGATAAGAGAATGACTTGGGGAGGAAGAAAATTGATGAATTAGGGTTTGGAAAAGAGTAGCAATGAGAGGAGATGAAGGGTGGGGGTATTAATATAGTTTGGGATTAAAATCCTAGTTTTAGAATCCCTAAAATAGTCCTAACCCGTCATTAACTTAATCAAATCCCGTAACCCTTAATTCCCATCAACATCCATGACCCCTCTTCACTAAAACATGCATATCTCCCACATCCGAACTCGGAATTACGCATTTTTGGGCTCGTTGAAAAGCTTTCGATGAGACGCTTTTTTTGAGTATAGTATTGAATAGGTTTTAAAACTTCAGAAAAATCCGAAAATTGTGGGGTGTTACACCTCGGGTCTCCCCAACTTCATTTATCCATCTCTGTACTTAGGTTATTCTCAGCCTAAGTATATGGAGGACCTGAGTCCCCATAAATTTCTTACTCATTTATCCTTCTTCCCGATACTTAGGTTATTTCTAACCTAACTATAGAGGGCATCCTCCTCAGTTCATGTATTCTTTCCTATACTTAAACTTAAGCCATGGCTTTGTATCACTTAGTGCTATGAGGACATAGCAAAATTTAAGTATAGAGAGGTATACTATGTATATAGTATACACACACACACACACACACACACACACACACACACACACACACACACACACACACACACACACACACACACATATTAGCCATAGCTCTATTTTAAAAATTTTGAAAAAATTGAACTAAGTTGGACTCAAAGTTTGAAAAATTCTTCTTTATTGTGTTACAGTATTTCGAAGAAAATATTTTGAAAATGGTTTTTTTAAATGAGTTTTACTTGTTTTGAAAAAATTGTTTGAAAAAATGTTTGAAAAATCTTTATAAATGTGACATTGTTTTGAAAATCTTTTCAAAATGATTTTCAAAAAGAAGGTTTAAATGAGTCTAACTTGTGTCTGTAAATATTGTTTTTCGAAAAAAAAAAAAAGAAAAAAAGGAGTTGGTTTAATCCCTGACACTCTCACTTCACACAAGATCAGTGATGTTCAAGAAAACTTAGTTTGAGAGGTCTTGATATTTTAAGTTAACCAGCCCTAATCATCAGGGTCTCTGACTTAATTATCCACATTTCCCCTAGTTTGTCAGATTTGCGTGCTATATTACATGCTTAGTATCTAACCTTAATAATATGATCGACACTTCACATACACGATTGCGGTTATGATGATGGAATTTTATTTGAGGGACTGGGATGAGGGTTTCAAGTTGGGACTCGATTTAATGATGCTCGAGGATGTGATAAAATCACTGAAGGCTTCATGAAGCTTGAGTGTCAGCATTTTTCAACCAGTATGAGAATATGGTTCCTGTACTAATCTCTTGACATTTACCTAAGTGCCGAAGCGACTATGCAGCGTCATGTCTCCTTCGAGATCAACATCTCGTTCCCTGACATCGCCTCACCCATCGTCTCCCTCGCCTCATGCGGCTGCCTCATCTACTGCGATGATCTTTGGTATATGTCCTTTTATTCTATCAGATATTTCATCAAAGGGACTCTCTATCGATCCCCAATGACCAATCCTCACATGAATAGCTAAGGATCCAATAAGTCCAACATTGATTCCCTCATACATGTCAATTGGGCAAATACGTGCATAGTGACTAGGGTGGATATCTCGTATCCGAAAACAGACAGTTCGACCTTCCTCCAGGACCCAAATAACTCAACTTTCGCCCACGAACGATTTGTGTCAATGGATTAGTTCGATCCAAAATAGGAGATAAAGGATGTAGACCAAAAAAGGATTCACAAGTGGTTGTTAATGAAGTTGAAGTTACTCAATTTTTGAGGAGTCGGTATCAATTTATGCCGGATTACCCCAGATATAGTTCCTCGAACTGCATTTGATAAACGAACAAGAGCTAATCTAAATTGATCCTGTAACAGATCTGCTACAGAGCGAATACGTTTCTTTTTCAAATGATTCATATCATCAAGTGTACCCATTCCTAATTGAATTCCGATGCCTCGAGCTAAGAGAAAGATGGCTTATAGGATCTAGTTGGAAGGGGGGTTCCGTAGGTTTAACCACGTATCATTTGATGAAATAGTTAGATAAATAGATCATTTGATGAAATAGTTAGCGGACATAAGGACAACTTTTTCGGTTTCTATTCTATATATTCTATATGCTCGAGATTCGGACCCCCTGAGAATAGTTGGCCTCGGACAGTCTTCCGTATATATAGTTTATTGGTCGTATATTGGAAGAAGTCCCGGGAAGTAGGTTCTCCTCTGAGGCCTCCGAACTATAAATAAATAGCATTTTTCCGATCTATAAAGAAAGAATTATGAGAAGTTCATGCTACCCATTTTTGGTTAGTGATCGTTGGTTTTTTAGACCAAATTGTCTGGTCGGATCACAATATTTGAGTATCACTGTTAAGCAGAGTGTTTGGTCCTTTCTTTCAAAATCTTGATTATTGTTTATTTTATTCTTTGATACCAGTTTATAGTTATTCCACTCAGTATGTCGAATTGAGGGGTGTATGCAGTGTATTATATATTTTTGATCTTTTTTATTATACTTCTTTCGGTCTTTTTGTAAGAAATAAAGAAAGTTCACATGCTTATATATAATGTGTACTATTGCACTCTGTATTTAATTATTCTTACTGAAATATCAAAATCCAAAAGTTTTTTCTAAGTTAATTGTGTATTTTTATTTGTGATATACAAATTTCATTGCAATAGATGTTCAAATGGCTTCAGTCTACTGTTCTAAGTGGAAAAAGGTAACGTATTACGGTATAATGCAGAGAGCTCAAGGATGATTGAAGATTAGATTTAGTAAAAAGATAAATTTTCTCAAGATTTTGGTAAAGCAGACATCTTGCACAAAATATTTTTCTTGTCTCTTTCTTTACTGTTTCTTTTGCTAAGGGAAATTATGTATAGATAAATTATATCATCGATTTATATTTCAAAAAGGAAGATGGAGATTTTTTTTGAATTTTAAAGCAATAATAGGCTAACACTTCATGGAGACGAGGAAAATGGTAACACTTGAGATTCTTTTGGAGATTGCTATTTATAAATAACATAAATATTAACGGCCAATAAATAATGGTTAAATGATATATTAAAATAAAATCCGGATCCACTAACCAAAAAATGCACTGAAACAAAGAAATGGATTATTACATGCTTGATGTGTAAAACACATCGTTGCAGAAATTGATGATTTTGTGTAAGCAAAGCTAGAGGAAGAGTCTTCTAAGAAGGGAAAAAGATTAAAGAAACGAAGGAAAGAAAATTAAGAAGGATTGTTTGCCTTTGACTAACTAAGAAATGTTTGAGAACAAATTATCCATGCAACCAGCCCATTATTGCAGTTTGAAATAGCTTAATTGTTGTTCTTTGTTGGGCAAACTTATATGTATTGTTTTGGTACTAACTCTAATGGTAAATTTTTTTCTCGAAAAAACTATATGATCAATGCAATTGCGAAAAATGGTTAAAACCGATATGGTAATGCATGCACTACAGTAAAAGTAAATACTATTAAATGAAAGTAAAACGTGGATAATAGAGTGCATGCACATTCATCATTTAAGATGGAAGAAATTGTAAACGACTCTCTCATCAATGATGTGAGGCCCGCTCCTTCTCGGATCTGGGAAACCCGTTTATATATCATCCGTAATATCATGTTCACTAGGGATCGCATTAAGGAACTGGAAATTAGGGAAATTTTTTTTTGCATTTATGAATGACATTCACAAATTAACCAATAAACCACATAACTACAACATGTCACAATTATATTGCATAAATTCCATAGCAGTTAACATGTAACAACAGAATTACATTATCTACATGCATCCCAAATGTATCAGAAGAGAATAAAAGTATTATATAATACCTTGAACAAAACTATAACATACATACCTGATATGTTTTACTGCAGAAACTGACATTCAACTCTCCTAATACAACGGTGCAGGTATTTTGCCTGCAATCCATGGAATAGGGAGAAAAGAACATCAACAAATGTTGAGTAAATCTTATTAATTAGAAGTAACATGAAATTTTAGTGGCTCCAAAAGAAAGCAAGTAAGTAAGGCTTAGCAATTAAATTTAGAGCTACTGGCAATGAAACAAGTTTTCTAGTTATTCAGCAAGTAAATTTCCCGACTTAGTTATCCTACCCTAATTTCCTAATATTTATCATTTTAATATAGATTATATGATCCATATTTAAACTATCATCTTTTACTTAATTATAAATCATGTTTAATGGATCTTGGAGATGTGGGTTTTGAGTCTTTGTTCTTGGTCTTTATCTAATCTCTCAGATTTAGTGGATAATCTGGGATCTTGATCTGAGTGTGATCTCATATTATGATTCTAAGGTGTGACTCCAGTATAAAAATGTATATGATTTCCGTTCTTCCCCATCAATTTCAAGTTTCAATGACTTATTCAATGTCTATCATAATTGAGATGATCCAGATTTCGTGAGTATTTAATGATTTGACATAGTTGAGATGATTCAGGTCTCTTTTGATGTTTGTGAGTCATGTGGATAGACCATAGTAAGTGTAGATGATGAGTCTGATGTTTTGATTCTTTCTTGTTGAATTTCTCAAGCTTAGTGGATAGTCTGTGGTCTTGGTCTAGTAATACCTCACACTATGACTCTAAGGCAGTAAGGAAACCTTAGGGTTGGGGTGCCTCCGTAGGCATGCGGTGGAGTAAAATGCATCCTAACTAAGTTCCCAACACGTCCACTAGCTATTTCAAACAACTGTGAAAGTAGCTTGTAGTCTGATAAGGATGATTTTCATGATAAGATCTTTTCTCTTTGTCAGGAATTATTGGTGGAAAAGTAACTAGTTCAACTTAACTGAACCAACTCAACTATAACCAAGCTCCCATGTAACAAGTTCGACTGTAATTCAACTTTAGCCAACTCAATTGTGACTCAATCCAATCTCAAAAGTAACTTTTCCAAATTCAACTGTAACTGATTCAGATGTAGCCATAGAGGATTCAGATGTATACATAGATGATTCAGATGTAGCATCGCCAAGTCTGCTGGAGAAAAATAAACAAAACTCAAGCGGTGAAGTAGCCTACAAAAGGCTCTTCCGTCTCGCCCTCTAATTGGAAGGGCGGTCCAATAGAGGGATAGGTCTACTCCAAAACTACGCCACTGAGACGGGTGAGAGAGACTCTCTAGAAAAGTCGCTCTAAACGAAAAACCGGCCCGACCGGTACGGGCTAACGAGCTCGAAAAAAAAACCAAGGGTCCTCCAGCCTAGGTACCCTAAAGAACAAGGGTCAGCGGAACTGGTCTTTAAAAAAAAACCTGTGGATCCCAGAGAGGCGTAAAAACTGCGAGCGCTTGCGAGAAAACCGAGAAAAAGACTGGGATCCCAGACCCGCACATTAAGCGGCCGCTGCCCTAACTGGGCTTCCTAATCTCCCGCCCAGCTGAGGGTCACCGCACCCTCGCACAGTCAGGCGTAAAGGTCACCATGACTGGCACTCATTAATTATCACTCATCAATGACTTGATCCTTCATCCTTTCTTAATCCTTTATGTGGTTGATTGTACAGATCTAGGTCTTTTTAATCAACGATCTTATTGATATAACTGATTCATCATTGATATCACTTATTCATCTACCACATTCTTTCTCAAACTCTTCAAAGGTTGACTTTATAAATCTAGGTATTTTGTCACTACATATCTTTGGTGATACGTATAAATAGTAGAGTATACCTAAAAGATTAATTTATGAAGATGATCGATCTTTTTGGTCACATTTTATTATTTCTAAAATCATAAGATTATCATCCATGCTTTGGATATGGATCTAGCTAGTCTTTACCATTTTGTTTTATATGGTACCTATATAAGAATCATGTCTCAATTCAATTATACCAGTTCCAGTTGAGACATCGAAGGATGGGAGTTTTCTGATCATATGACATAATGATAATCTCGGGAATCGATGTGGTTGTATTGACTCACAAGGCGAGTCAACAGTCGGTGTTTGACCACACAAATTCTGAAATTAATCAACAATTAACCCACACTAAAGATCAATAAATTAGAACTAATGTGGAGTTAAAATTTATTTTTAACTCTACATAAAAGATGTATAGGTGCAAGTATGTAGAGAGTTCGAACGCATGGAGCAAACAGGGTAATTCAAAATTAATGCACAAGTGAGTGTGTGTATAGTGTCTACACTAAGCAAACAAGCAAGGAAATTTTTGTGGGTTTTTATTTTTTAAATTTTTTTATTTAATTTTTAATTTTGTATTTTGATTTTTGATTTTCTGATTTTTATAATTTTATATTTTATATTTTTTTTCTTTTTCAATATTGGAATTTAAAGATAATGGAATAAAAGACAAGGTTAAAATATTTATAAAACTAAGTAAAAATTACCAAAAATTCAGAAATAAAATGTTTTTGATATTTTTAGGATTTTCTACTGTTTTTGTGAATTTTGGGGATTTTTCAAGGTGTTTTTGATATTTTTAATTGCTGAAATAAGTCAAAACAATGCAAATAGTGCTGGCTGTGAATAAAATGGGATTTAAAAATAGCAACCAGTACTCAAAATTTTTCACACTATTTTTCAAATAAAAAGAACAAAACAAAGAACAAACAGGAACTGAGTTTGCTATTTTTGGAGTTTTCTACTATTTTTTATATTTTTTGGAAGTTTTTGAGTCTTTTTAAATTTTTAGTGTTTTTCTTTTGAGATTTTTAATGATTTTTGGACTGACACTAAATTAGGTTAAAATAGACACTAGTTAATTTTTTTTAGAATTTTTAGAAGTGTTTTAATAATTTTTTGCCATTTTATAAGCTAGACAATACACAAAAAGGTTGTTTTTGATTTTTAATAAATATGAAAATAAAATAAACTCAAAAACTAAAATGATGGCGTGGAAGAACACGTGTCCAGGAGCTTAACTCTATTTTTGTGAAATTTTTGGATTTAAAATGATAGGTTAAATAAATACAACAAGCATCCAATCAAAACACAGGCCTGACAGGGGTATTTATGCAATTTCTCAAACATCCAAGGGCATACATGCAATTTTCCACAAAAATATACACTGAATATTCAATTTATAGCTCCAAAAACTAATTACAAGAACCGCCTGGGTCTCTTAGAAATTTTCCCACCAGGGCGCGTGACTTGCACGCGCCTGGCGAGGACTGAAATGTAATATCACAAAACCCTGGGGGCCTAGATGCAAAATATCCAAAAAGTTTACACGTGACTTCACAGTTTTGGTACTAAAACAAAATACACAAACGGCCGAGGGTCCCTCTGCAAAATGCCCACACCTCACGTGTACAGGTCACGTGAGGTGACGTGGCGGGGGACCTGGATGTGAATAAAGAGACTACGGGGGTGTTCGTGCAAATATTACAAAAATATTATACTACAGACAAAAGTTTAAATACTAAATAATAAATACAAAAAGGCGCGAGGGTGTAGATGCAAAATACCCTCGACGCGTTATCCGACGGCGATGAAGGTGCCACTTAGACACGTGGCGCTTGATGAACGGCCGATGATGGTTCGTGGATCCGCGGCTGAGATTAGATCTCCGGGGGAAGATCAACGGTCGAGGCGTGGCGCGATCCAACGGTTGCTGCTTGATCTGGAAGAGGAGCCCTGATCGGACGGTGGTGAAGACGGCTGGAAGAACACGGCGGAGCTCCGGCTGTGCGAGGTTCCTCGAGCTCCTCCGGCCGACTCCGATGGCTTCTGAGCTTCAAAATTGGACCGGAGCCTCCTCTGGTCATCCTCTATCTCCTGGGGGCGTCAAAAAGCCACGGCGGAGGCGTGGTGCTCGCTGATGGCGGGCGGAGCTGGTGGGCTGCGTCTGCTCCGGCGAGCTCCAAAACTCGCCTCCAGGTGTCTTCGCTTGTGCTTTGACCTACAAGAATGGTCAACGGGTCCAGGGCAAACTGCCTGTACCCTTGGATGGTCGGGGAGAGGTGCTAATCGCGATGGAGATGCACGGCCGGAGGTGCGCTCCGGCCAATGTGCTTGATTCGGTGATTGGGTCGATTGAACTTCAAATCTTTTGGGGTTTTCGAAGCTAAGGCTAACAGGAGTCTAATGAGCTAAATAAAAAGGCGGGGCGAGCCCTCAATGGCCGGAGCCAGAGGGAA
Organism: Ottelia alismoides; assembly: GCA_037367405.1. NCBI lineage: Eukaryota > Viridiplantae > Streptophyta > Magnoliopsida > Alismatales > Hydrocharitaceae > Ottelia > Ottelia alismoides. Next base: position 84,816 of record JAZKJV010009220.1, read on the forward strand.
GAAGGATACCTCGACCGGCGACTTCGACCTCGACTGGAAGCGCCTCCGACCTCGACTGCCTTGGCTGATGGCTTCGCGGTGGAGCTGTCACCTCCAGGAAGCGCTGGAGCTCGGAGTAGGCGCGAGGGGTGGACCGAAGGTGTTCAAAATCGAGTCGCAAGGTTGGGGGTTCCTTTTATGTGGTTTGACCCTGAGCTGCAGGGGTCCAAAGATCAATGAGTATCTTGCAAATCTTGGGTCCAACGATCAAGATTATTCATGGGCGAGCTAGAGGGAAGATCGAGGAATAATGTTGCAGAAGGTTGCAACACAAAAAGGTGAAAGTTTTGGCCTTGAGAAATCCGTGAAGTTGGGTCAGAAACGAGGTCGTCAGGAGCTACAGGGGGTAGGGCGTCCAGTTGACCGCGGTCAACTGTTGACCCCTCCTGGTTGGTCCACGTGGACCAACCAGGAAAAACCCTGAAAAATTAATTTGTAAAATCAATAAAAAATAGAATTAAGTCGAATTAATTAATAGTTATAACATGAAAAATGCTTAAAATTTTATGTAGTATTTTATTATGAATTTTAATTATTTTTATGAAGTGTGTTTTTATAAGTTACCTTTATACCTCTATATAGGTATATTATCTATATACTTTATTACTTTTATTTTTATTTTGTATATTTTAATTTTATTATTTTTATTTGTTATTTTATAAAATTATAAAATACTTTTATATACACAAATATATTTTTATTTTATTTTTCTGATATGTTTTGTGTATTAAATAAAATATAAGAGTGCTTTGTATAGGTTTATGTATAGGCAGTATACCTATGTATTCTTTATACAAATATTTTTATTTTTGTATTTCCTTTGCATTTTATTCTGATTTTAGTACACATATATATTATGAGTAATATTTAAATAATTATAAAAAATATAAAAATGAATAAATAATGAATAAATAATAAATTGAATATTTTATTCAGTACAGGTATACAATAGGGGTCCAAAACTCAACTTTCAAACCGTAGCTTCGCCAAATGCGAAACCACCACCATTAAATAGCTTATTTTCTTCTATATACAATTAAAGGTGAGTATGCTGCATTTGGAGTTGTCAGTTGTGAGATACGGGTCTGGGAAGTTGGGATTTTGGATTCTTATTCAGATCATAACTTTTTATCTGTATATTATTTTTCTGTGAAATCAATTTTGTATTTTTCTTTATAAAATTAGCTATAACTTTCATGCACAAAGTTTTCTTTATTTGATGTATAAAAAGTGGAACCAAAAATAGGTCCCATAATGAATAAAGAATGAATGGAATGTATAGGTATTTTATCTGTATTTCTGACCTTATCTCCCCCTACTTTATTCCTTATCGACCTATTCATCAAGATGCCTAGGTCTCGGGGGTTTTGGGTCATAAAATATTTACAATATTTTATTCTTTTTCTTTTCTTTATTTATTCTATAATTTTGGCCTTAATTACAGTATTTTATACACTATTGTGATGCACATGCATGGATGCTAAGATGGTGATTTTAATGCTAATTACAGGCATTTGCTAGGGTTTTTGGTGCCAAAATGATAGAATAAAGATGATGAAATGTGGATTCATCATCCCCCTATACTTTACCTTTGCTAGTCCCTAGCAAACACTTATGCAATAAGTGCAAGAGAAAAGAAAGAAAAGAAAAAGAAGAACTTGGATTTTATTTGATTATCAAACTTGTCTTCGCAAAATCAAAGTTTGGAGCTTAAGTCGGACCTTTGGAGTTTTAGTACGGGCGGAACCTTATTGAGAACCGAATTTGAAATCCAACAGTCCTTGAGAATCCCAAAACTCTGTCCAAGTCTCCTCAATAGCCTGGTCAGAAATATCTCAATTCATACGCAAACTCTTACGACTATGAATCTGACTTGTACAGTGTAAGTGATGGTGGCTCTCCCCAACTGGAATGACAAAGAAACTGACTTCTCCAGTACGACAACCCAATGATTCCCCAATCCAATGACTCCATCCTCGAGGAGCGGGGTATTCCCTTCTAAGTTCAAGTGGCAACCAGCTCAAGAGGAGGGGGTGAAGAGAAGAATGGACGGTATCCAGTGTAGCTACCTATCCCGGGATGCAAGACCAGTGTAGTCAAGTCATCCTGCTGCAGGCTCACATATTTGACTTTGGAACTCAAGCTTGCTTATTGACTTTGTACTTGCAGGCTTTTTATTTTTGTACATGCCTGAACACATTTTTTTTGAATACTATATACAACAACATTTACATAAGGAGTTTTTCCTCTTGATTACAAGGGTAAGTGATCAATTTTATAGATATATATAAATATAGTGGATTTTGGTGTGATGTATGTATTCCTCAAACTTATTTGACACAAGCTTTTCACACAATTTTTGAAAACTATAGTCCAAAATAATTTTTACAAATATTTTACACACATTTGAAAATCATTTTGCAAAGGCTTTCAAAACAGTATATATAGGTTTTCCAAAACATTTTTTCAACCCTTTTCCAAACCATTTGCAAATCATTTTTTCAAACATTTTTATTTCACACAAAGAAAAGAAATTTTGCAAAACACACATTTTTACAAAGGTTGAAAACATGTAACAAAATATTTTCAAAATAGTTTTCAATAAATGTTCACAAAGATTTTCAAACTATTTTTCAAACATTTTGCAAAAAACATTTTCACCTGATTTATTAATCAGTAAATACAAAAAGAATCTGAGGAATAACCACATCTTTTATTAAGGATTTTAATGGAATTTTAAAGAATTTTTTAGCCATATTATTAAGAAAATATGAAAGTACGAGTTATGGCTAAAGTATATACGCAGTATATACGACCCCCCTATACTTAGCTTGAGCTATGTCCTCATAGATCGGAGAGAGAAGAGAAGACATAACTCGTACTAAGTATAGACAAGTCTAAAGAATACAAACTAATGAAGGAATCAACGAATGAGAAGTTGACCGTTCCCCCTATACTTAGGATCAAATAATCCTAAGTATAGCAGACTGTACACAAAGCAGGGAGGGTCAAGGGTGTGAATGAACAAATCGTACTCAGATTGTCTCCCCCTATACTTAGGGTAAGATATCCCTAAGTATAGACAAGAAGAGGAGACAATGGAAAGGATCGAAATGAAAATGAAAGGAACTCGGGGTGCCAACCCCCCTATACTTAGGACAAAGTACGTCCTAAGTATGGAAAACTGTCTACAAGGGCGGTACCTTTTTGATAGATAAAGAAGATAGAAAAGGAAAAGAAGAAAAGAAGAAAAGAAGAAAATAAATTAACAGATGAAAGTGATATGAACAGATGGATCTGTACAGCGGAAGACGAAATTGATTATCATGTATGAGATGCAGATGATGAGAATCAGAGGGTACGTCTCATACCAAAAGAATGGGGGCAACGTCAATGGTCAGCGGATCATGATCAAGATATAGTTTCAGGCGTTGACCATTGACGCAGAAGGTAGAGGAAGATGACGGTTCGGATATATCGATGCTGCCATTGTCATGTACCTTCCTGACCACATACGGACCTTTCCACTTGCTCTACAACTTCCCTGGGAATAATTTCAGCCTGGAATCAAACAACCATACTCTCTGATCTGGCTCAAACTGTTTATGGCTGATATGCGAATCGTGCCATGTCTTCACTTTCTCTTTGTACTGTAGGCTGTTCGAAAAGGCTGTGTCTCTAAGTTCTTCCAGGGCTGCCAATTCAGCTCTTCTCTGGTCTCCTATACTCTCGGGATCTAGAAGTAACTCAGTAACTGCCCAAAAAGATTTGTGCTTGATTTCCACTGGCAAATGGCACGGCTTGCCATAGACGAGACGAAAGGGAGACGTCCCCAATAGATTCTAGAAAGAAGTCCGATAAGCCCACAAGACCGACTCCAAAAGCTGTGACCAATCCTTTCGGTCTGGGCGGACAACTTTCTGCAAGATTGTCTTTATCTCCCGATTCGATACTTCGGCAAGACCATTAGTTTGAGGGTGATAAGGAGTGGCAACCCGATGATCAATGCCGAACTCGTCTGCAAGGGCCCTGACTTTGTCATTGATGAAGTGAGATCCCCCGTCTGAAATCAAGACTCTAGGCACCCCGAACCGTGAAATGATATTTTTCCTCAAAAATTTGCAAACGGTTTTAGCATCTGCGGCTCGGGCGGGGATGGCTTCAACCCATCGGCTGACATAATCCACAGCGAGCAAAATGTGCTCGAATCCCTGACTTTTAGGAAATGGGCCCATGAAATCAATCCCCCATGCATCAAAAACCTCACAAAAGTGAATGGGTTGTATGGGCATCATGTCTTTCTGTCCGCAGGTTCCCATTTTCTGACAGTCAGTACATCTCTTCACGAACTCATCAGAATCCTTGAAGAGAGTAGGCCACCATAGGCCGGATTGAAGCACCTTTTGTGCTGTCCTTTTTCCAGAATGATGTCCTTCTGCCTCAAGCTTGTGGCAGTACGTGAGGATGCTATGATGCTCTTCTTGAGGAATGCACCTCCTCCAGATACTGTCCCCTCCTTCATGATAAAGGACGGGATCCTCCCAATGGTAAAACTTGGTCTTCGCCAGGAAGGTCTCAAGTTTCTGCCTGGGCCAACCTTGTGGAATCGTCTTGGCAACAAGATAATTCACAATGTCGGCATACCATGGGAGTGAGGTGACAGCCAAGATCGCCTCATCTGGGAATGTCTCTGTGATAGGTGCGCTGGGCTCAGATTCCTCAAGATTCTCCAATCTGGAGAGATGATCCGCCACCACATTCTTGACTCCAGGCTTATCCTTAATTTCAATATCAAATTCCTGGAGTAGAAGGATCCATCTGGTGATACGTGCTTTGGCATCCTTCTTAGCCATTAAGTACCGGATGGCGGTGTGATCAGTATAGATGGTTACCCTGGATCCGAGAATATATGATCGATACTTATCAAGAACGAAGACTACGACCAGCATCTCTTTCTCAGTCACAGTGTAATTCCTCTGCGCGGCATCCAAAGTCCGGCTGGCGTAGTGAATGGCAAAAGGTAAACCATCCCTCCTCTGTCCGAGTACAGCCCCAACGGCAAAATCGGAAGCATCCGTCATGATCTCGAATGGGAGAGACCAATCAGGTGGCTGTAGGACAGGAGCTGAAACAACCATGTTTTTGAGAGTCTCAAAAGATTCAAGACACTTATCATTGACAATTACAAGAACCTCCATCAGACGAGATTCTTGCTCTCCAGTCAAATCTGCTGAGATAATGACTGGGTACATTTCTGGCTCACCAGCAATGAATCTGTATGTCATCGACTGCGGCAGAGGTTTCCGTTCTGGACAACTGGGAGGTGGCAGATCTGGCTTCTGATACGTCTGTGTAAACGCTATCAAGTCTGCATGGGAGAACTCTCGCTCTGCATGAATTCCTGACGAAGGACGGCCCGCTGAATTATCTATAAACTGTACTGGCTCGCACTCTGTCATGGCTGTTGGCTCAGAAGGAATCAGACAAGGCAAATAATCATCAAAGTCATCCCAGTCAATGTCTGAATCCGAGGGATCTGAAGAAGATGAACATGATTGAAATTCCTCAGCACCACTCATCACAACACTGTCAGCTTCAGATATATCCTCATCCAGGGATGTGCTCTCCCGGCTCTCGACTGCCATGAGCTTGAGATATAGTGAATCTGTAGGCAAGGCGAGAGTCGGTGCTACGGGATCTTTCCAGTTGGATTCATCATCAATCATCTCAAAATCACAAACCTGGTGGATGTCTAGCTCTTCCTCTGTCATCTGCTCGGCTTCGCTGGACTATTCTGAGCACGCCAACTCTCTGGCTCTGGTCTGGTCGATCGTATCTATTTGTATGCTTTCGCCCTCTACGCGAAAACATACCTTCCCACTATCATGGTCGGTCACCGCCTTGGCAGTGGCCAAGAATGGGCGTCCAAGTATGATGGGGGCATCGGTTACCGACTCAGGGACCTCCATGTCCAATACAACAAAGTCCACAGGGAATTTCAGGCCCTGAATGGTAACGACCACGTCCTTCAACAACCCCTTCGGCCTCTTAATCGACCTATCAACAAACTAAAGGACCGTTCTGCTTGGAAGAAGAGGGCCAAACTCGAACTGCTTGAGTAAGGCTGTAGGAGGTTGATCGAAAGACCCCGCTGTCTAATAGAGCACGATCGAACCGCTGCTCCTGGATCTCGCATCTGACATAGGAAGCTCCTGTATCGGGTCGCTTGGCTGGCAATGTGTTCTGAATGGCGCAGCAAGTGTCATGAGTGAGCATATGGATTTGATCTCTGTGCCTCTTCTTCCTTCTGACAGTAGTTGTCTCTTTCAAATTCTTCTTGAAGAAGGGGATATGCTCAAATGCTTCTCGTAGAGTCAGCTGAATGTGAAATCTGTCAATCATTTCGTTGCCGAACTCTACCTGCTGGTTCTTTTTTGGATTTTCTTTTTTTTTCCCCTTCGCTCGGCGGAGTGCCTCAGGGAAGGGGATGGTAGGGGCCTCCTCAGATGGAGGACTAGGAATCGGTCCCTGTGCCTGTGAAGAAGGGGAACCCATACAATCATCATCATTCATCACATATGGCTCCGTAATTTGAACAGAGTCCTTTCCTTTATTCATATTTTTGTTTTTGTTTTTATTCCCACAGTCTCTAGATACAAAATGTGGCAACATCACAGATGGTGGCTCAACAAAAGTAGATGTGGTGGCCTCAGCACCACCACTAGCACCGGTCTTCGCGGCATCAGCACCGCGCTCTGGTTCAGCATCCAAAATGGTGGCATCAGCACCACCGTCTGTATCTGGTCCTCACGACGGCATCAGCACCGTCGTCCTGGACTCCATCATTGGTGGCATCAGCACCACCGTCTTCAACATCATCATTGGTGGCATCAGCACCGCTCCTCTGCTCCTCTGGCGCTCCTGGTTCATCATCTGGTTGTTGCTCAGAAGAGGCGTCGCCGGCTGGCATCCTACCGCTCCTAGTAGTAACAAAATCAGCATCATAATAGGAATAAGACATGTCACTCAAATAGTCACTAGGAGAGGTATCCTCTGTGAACTCTACCTGCTCAGATTTTCTTTTTAGGTTATTAGGGTTAGGTTCGATCTGAGCGGGTATGGCGGCTTTTCCTTTGATGATATCCCGCATCTCCTGCCGGAATTCATCCATCTCTTGCCTGAAAGATGCTCGCTGTTCAGATAGCAAGCGGGCAAGATCATCAAGGGCCGGGTTCTCAAAGGCGGGACCTGAGAACCGGATGTCTGTCCCTGCTGGAAGTGGGGCTGCTGTTGATGTTGCTGCTGCTGATACTGGGGGGAAGGCTGGTGATAAGACTGCTGAGGCGGCTGGCGCTGCCTCCACTGTTGTCCCTGATAGGCGGGACGAGGGACCACTGTGATATTGTTGCGGCTGGGCATACTGGGGCTGCTGGTTATGCTGTTGTGGCTGGCTGTTCTGGTGTCCTTGGGCAAGATTCTGCTGCTGGGAAGAGGATCCACCATTGCCCCAACGGAATCCGGGGTGATCCCGACGAATCCCGGGCTGAGGGTATCGGTCGTACCAAATCCCATTGACTTCCATCAATGGTTCCTGCTCGAAGGAGGGTGGAGGAAGAACTGCCAGTGGCTGCTCCTGCTGATACACCACCATCTGAGTCTCCTGAGATGGCGGTTGCTCTGGATGATACTGTAGCAGTGGAACCGGCTCTGCCTGGATATGATTCACCTGTCGGTATGAGGTAGAGGGTTGGTTGGAGCTGCTACAACCGGAGTCAACCCGTGACCTGGGAGGCTGTTGGGAGTGAGCTTGTGCCTCCTGAATGCATAGGATTTGAGTTTTCAGGTCACTCATGGTTTTGGTGAGAAGGTCCATCTGAGCAAGACCTTGGTTTTGATTCTTCTCGAGGATCTCCATGCGGTCTAACTTCTCACTAATTATGCCCATGTCGGTTGCGGCTGATTCGGCTTGGGCTGCGGCTGCCGACGTTGTGTTGGAACCGGCATCGATGCGGGCGATCCTCTGAAATGATCCCGCTCCTTGCGGGGGCCTCTGCTGTGTATAGACTCGGGCTTGGGCCATCACTGTAGAGTTTTCTGCCATGCCTTCGTAGATGGCCCAAACGTCGTCTTCTCCCTTGGAGAAATAAGACCCACCGCACGAGGCGTTTACAAGCCCCTGCAGCTCCGGGTGTCAGCCCACAGAAGAAACTCTGCATCAAATTGGGCTTGGATATGTCGTGATGTGGACACCGATCAATGAGCTCTCTGAATCAATCCCAGGCTTCATGGAACTGTTCATTTGGGATCATGACGAAGTTGCTGATCATGGCTCGAGCTGCGTTGGTCCGGCCGAGAGGGTAATACTTCTTTAGGTATGCGGTCCGGAGATCTGCCCATGTATCGACGAATCGCCCAAGGTGTTTGAGCCAATATGCGGCTCTATCAACCAAAGAGAAAGGAAAGGCGATCATCTTGATGGTGTCCTCGGTCATCAACCGATCATGGATAGTGCTGCAAATCATTTCAGACTCTTGGAGGTGGAGGTGCGGCTCTTCGGTCGGCAACCCATGAAACTTGGGTAGCAACTGAATCGTGTGGGGCCGAAGCTCGAAATCTCCGTGAATGGGCGGAAGTCTGATCCATCGGTGAGTGAGGGATGCAGCTGGGTTGTGCAACTCTCTCATGATGGTCTGTGGCGGTCGCTCAGCGTCTGGATCGCCTCCTCCTGCATCGGGTCCCTCCTCCTTCTCCACCGCCACCGCCCCCAGGTCGGTTCTCTCTCATCTCCGCTATTTCTCTCATCAGATCACCCATGAATGTTCCCTGATCACGGATCTGTCTCTGCATGGTCTCCAGGGATGCTAACAAGGAATTGTTGATGGCCACCTGATCGATTATGAATGGAGGGTGATCGTGATCATCTGGGTGCTCGCCTCTGTCAGCCATTGCTGGATTTTCTGAAAAAGCAAAAGAGGCCATCTCAGGTGCTGTTGAATGAGCGGAACTCTGTGGATGCACTGAATTCTGACACAATTGGACTGAGAGAAGGAGAAGGGGAAGGGTGGCCGAGGGGGGAATAGGGTGGATGTGAACTCAGGCTCGGAGAGCGGACTCTCCGAGGTATTCCTAGATGAATAAGGGGGAGTGCTGGATAGCGGTGCCGACAAGGTCGGCCTAAGAGATCTCCGTCCATCATCTTGATTATTCGGGAAGAGCAGGGTAAATGCAAGAGAAGAAGAAGATGAGATGCAACAAAATTGCGCACAATTGTGCTGTGTTTTTGATCTTGACCTAAATAAATCTAGAAATCAAACACAAAGCAGGGGTGAATTCACCAACTCAACACGTGAAGCCATGAAGGTTCGACTTTTATCTTGTCAATTTTAGCTTGTTTTCAGGTATTGATCTTGTCACGAGTCCTTAGAACGCTACGCCTATAGGAGCGAGAGTACTGCCAGGAAAGTGTCCCCGTACTTGTCCTCCTCCTGTGTAACCTGTAACTTGCGCTTTTTAAGGTCCTTGTAACCCTTCCTGGATCCCTACTCAGCCAAAGAAATAGAGGGAGGAAGCCGATAGGCGAAACTGATACTTCGGACCTCGCTCACAACGGAATCACCCGTGAGCGTGCAAGATCCTACTCGGACGCAGCCGGTGAGACAGACACACCCGTGAAGGCGTGGCCTAAGCTCGGTACTTCGGACAAGGTCGGCGCTCACACAATAGTGAGTCACCAATGGCGACCAAGCCCTACTCGACTACGTACGATAGTAGCGCCAATACTTCGGAAATCCAGGCGATACACAAGGCAGCCACAAGTTGGGTTTTTGGCTCTAATCCTTACGAAGCGCTCACCTCACTTGGAAGGAGACCTTCCCATGCAACCTGAATACAAGTGAGGGTATTACTCACCTCAAGCAATGAATCCAATTACCGATTTTATTTTTGGTCAAGTTTTCTTAGCAGTCCCTTTTTTAATTTTTTTGGTGTTATCGCTTTTTTTGAGTAGATTCAAACAAGCGCCTAACGGTTTTTGTATTTCTTGATCCTACTTTGTTCCAAAAACAGAGGGAGGATAGAGTCGGAAAAGCCGTGCAAGTCGACACCAAGGTAGAAATCTCACCTTTGTGCCTAAATGATGCATGCAAAGTAAGAAGACTTACAGCGAATCCCAGCTCTCTCCATGCGGGATGCAAAGCAGAATTTTTTAAACCTAAACTATATGGCGATATGCAAGCGGAAATCGTCCTAGAACAGGCAACTGCTAGCGTGAAGAACCACAAGCTAGCTACTAACTCCTAATCCGAGTGTCCGGTCTAGGCTCACCCCTCCTCTGCTCAACACATTTGAGTTAGGAGAAAGCGCTTGTTCGGGTGTGAGCTCGCGGCGCGTGGATCGGAAGCTACTAGCCAACTGTTTAATTAGTCTAAGTCCAACAACGATCTATAGAAACATGCAAAGGTAATTAGTGTGTTTGGACCTATTCTAATCGAATCAAGCAGGACCTAATCTAAGAGCTCAATCCACAAAAGAAAGGAAAAATAAAAACAAAACCGGAAAAATGACAGCGATGAAAACGCGATAAAAACCGCGGTGAGCCCCCGGGTGAACAAACATCCGGAAATTAGGCCCGGTAGTCTAAGTGTCCGAAAGTCCCAAGTGTACCTGTATTATTACAATTCAACAAATCACTCTCTCACAAAAATAAAATAAGAGCTAATCTAATCTCTCTCCCTCACTCCTCTTGCTCTCTCTCTCCTGCCGGCTTGGCTAAAGAATAGCCGGCTCCGCGTCCCAAGGTTGCTCCGGGTCACCTAAGCGATCCGCCTTGCTCCGCGGTCCCTCGCAAGAAGACAAAGAAGAGTGGTCAGAATATCTCAATCAAAATGTATCAAAAATGTAAGAGAGATAAAACTTAAAGCTATGGTAGACAATCACAAACAAACAAAATGTAAACTACTCGCTGTTGCTCCCCGGCAACAGCGTCATTTTATAATCTCGGGAATCGATGTGGTTGTATTGACTCACAAGGCGAGTCAACAGTCGGTGTTTGACCACACAAATTCTAAATTAATCAACAATTAACCCACACTAAAGATCAATAAATTAGAACTAATGTGGAGTTAAAATTTATTTTTAACTCTACATAAAAGACGTATAGGTGCAAGTATGTAGAGAGTTCGAACGCAGGGAGCAAACAGGGTAATTCAAAATTAATGCACAAGTGAGTGTGTGTATAGTGTCTACACTAAGCAAACAAGCAAGGAAATTTTTTGTGGGTTTTTAATTTTTAATTTTTTTAATTTAAATTTTTAATTTTGTATTTTGATTTTTGATTTTCTGATTTTTATAATTTTATATTTTATATTTTTTTTTCTTTTTCAATATTGGAATTTAAAGACAATGGAATAAAAGACAAGGTAAAATATTTATAAAACTAAGTAAAAATTACCAAAAATTCAGAAATAAAATGTTTTTATATTTTTAGGATTTTCTACTGTTTTTGTGATTTTTGGGGATTTTTCAAGGTGTTTTTGATATTTTTAATTGCTGAAACAAGTCAAAACAGTGCAAAATAGTGCTGGCTGTGAATAAAATGGGATTTAAAAATAGCAACCAGTACTCAAAATTTTTCACACTATTTTTCAAATAAAAAAACAAAACAAAGAACAAACAAGAACTGAGTTTGCTATTTTTGAAGTTTTCTACTATTTTTATATTTTTTGGAAGTTTTTGAGTCTTTTTAAATTTTTAGTGTTTTTCTTTTGAGATTTTTAATGATTTTGGACTGACACTAAATTAGGTTAAAATAGACACTAGGTAATTTTTTTTAGAATTTTTAGAAGTGTTTTAATAATTTTTTGGTATTTTCTAAGCTAGACAGTACACAAAAAGGTTGTTTTTGATTTTTAATAAATATGAAAATAAAATAAAATCAAAAACTAAAATGATGGCGTGGAAGAACACGTGTCCAGGAGCTTAACTCTATTTTTTGAAATTTTTGGATTTAAAAATGATAGGTTAAATAAATACAACAAGCATCCAATCAAAACACAGGCCTGACAGGGGTATTTATGCAATTTCTCAAACATCCAAGGGCATACATGCAATTTTCCACAGAAATATACACTGAATATTCAATTTATAGCTCCAAAAACTAATTACAAGAACCGCTTGGGTCTCTTGAAATTTCCCCACCAGGGCGCGTGACTTGCACGCGCCTGGCGAGGACTGAAATGTAATATCAACAAAACCCTGGGGCCTAGATGCAAAATATCCAAAAAGTTTACACGTGACTTCACGGTTTTGGTACTAAAACAAAATACACAAACGGCCGAGGGTCCCTCTGCAAAATGCCCACACCTCACGTGTACAGGTCACGTGAGGTGACGTGGCGGGGGGACCTGGGATGTGAATAAAGAGACTACGGGGGGTGTTCGTGCAAATATTACAAAAATATTATACTACAGACAAAAGTTTAAATACTAAATAATAAATACAAAAAGGCGCGAGGGTGTAGATGCAAAATACCCTCGACGCGTGTCCGACGGCGATGAAGGTGCCACTTAGACACGTGGCGCTTGATGAACGGTCGATGACGGTTCGTGGATCCGCGGCTGAGATTAGATCTCCGGGGGAAGATCAACGGTCGAGGCGTGGCGCGATCCCAACGGTTGCTGCTTGATCTGGAAGAGGAGCCCTGATCGGACGGTGGTGAAGACGGCTGGAAGAACACGGCGGAGCTCCGGCTGTGCGAGGTTCCTCGAGCTCCTCCGGCCGACTTCGATGGCTTCTGAGCTTCAAAATTGGACCGGAGCCTCCTCTGGTCGTTCTCTATCTCCTGGGGGCGTCAAAAAGCCACGGCGGAGGCCCGTGGTGCTCGCTGGTGGCGGGCGGAGCTGTGTGGGCTGCGTCTGCTCCGGCGAGCTCCAAAACTCGCCTCCAGGTGTCTTCGCTTGTGCTTTGACCTGCAAGAATGGTCAACGGGTCCAGGGCAAACTGCCTGGACCCTTGGATGGTCGGGGAGAGGTGCTAATCGCGATGGAGATGCACGGCCGGAGGTGCGCTCCGGCCAATGTGCTTGATTCGGCGATTGGGTCGATTGAACTTCAAATCTTTTTGGGGTTTTCGAAAGCTAAGGCTAACAGGAGTCTAATGAGCTAAATGAAAAGGCGGGGCGAGCCCTCAATGGCCGGAGCCAGAGGGAAGAAGGATACCTCGACCGGCGACTTCGCGGGAGGTGGTGGAAGCGCCTCCGACCTCGACTGCCTTGGCTGATGGCTTCGCGGTGGAGCTGTCACCTCCAGGAAGCGCTGGAGCTCGGAGTAGGCGCGAGGGGTGGACCGAAGGTGTTCAAAATCGAGTCGCAAGGTTGGGGGTTCCTTTTATGTGGTTTGACCCTGAGCTGCAGGGGTCCAAAGATCAATGAGTATCTTGCAAATCTTGGGTCCAACGATCAAGATTATTCATGGGCGAGCTAGAGGGAAGATCGAGGAATAATGTTGCAGAAGGTTGCAACACAAAAAGGTGAAAGTTTTGGCCTCGAGAAATCCGTGAAGTTGGGTCAAAAACGAGGTTGTCAGGAGCTACAGGGGGTAGGGCGTCCAGTTGACCGCGGTCAACTGTTGACCCCTCCTGGTTGGTCCACGTGGACCAACCAGGAAAAACCCTGAAAATTAATTTGTAAAATCAATAAAAAATAGAATTAAGTCGAATTAATTAATAGTTATAAAATGAAAAATGCTTAAAATTTTATGTAGTATTTTATTATGAATTTTAATTATTTTTATGAAGTGTATTTTTATAAGTTACCTTTATACCCCTATATAGGTATATTATCTATATACTTTATTACTTTTATTTTTATTTTGTATATTTTAATTTTATTATTTTTATTTGTTATTTTATAAAATTATAAAATACTTTTATATACACAAATATATTTTTTATTTTATTTTTTCTGATATGTTTTGTGTATTAAATAAAATATAAGAGTGCTTTGTATAGGTATACGTATAGGCAGTATACCTATGTATTCTTTATACAAAATATTTTTATTTTTGTATTTCCTTTGCATTTTATTCTGATTTTAGTACACATATATATTATGAGTAATATTTACATAATTATAAAAAATATAAAAATGAATAAATAATGAATAAATAATAAATTGAATATTTTATTCAGTACAGGTATACAATAGGGGTCCAAAACTCAACTTTCAAACCGTAGCTCCGCCAAATGCGAAACCACCACCATTAAATAGCTTATTTTCTTCTATATACAATTAAAGGTGAGTATGCTGCATTTGGAGTTGTCAGTTGTGAGATACGGGTCTGGGAAGTTGGGATTTTGGATTCTTATTCAGATCATAACTTTTTATCTGTATATTATTTTTCTGTGAAATCAATTTTGTATTTTTCTTTATAAAATTAGCTATAACTTTCATGTACAAAGTTTCTTTATTTGATGTATAAAAAGTGGAACCAAAAATAGGTCCCATAATGAATAAAGAATGAATGGAATGTATAGGTATTTTATCTGTATTTCTGACCTTATCTCCCCTACTTTATTCCTTATCGAACTATTCATCAAGATGCCTAGGTCTCGGGGGTTTTGGGTCATAAAATATTTACAATATTTTATTCCTTTTCTTTTCTTTATTTATTCTATAATTTTGGCCTTAATTACAGTATTTTATACACTATTGTGATGCACATGCATGGATGCTAAGATGGTGATTTTAATGCTAATTACATGCATTTGCTAGGGTTTTGGTGCCAAAATGATAGAATAAAGATGATGAAATGTGGATTCATCACATAACATCATATATATATATATAAATAGATTGTATGAATAGTAGACTATACATAATGATCAATTGATTGATGATTTCTTATTCATAAAGATCTTGAGAAATCATTTGTTGACTTTAAGAGAAGAGTTCTAATATTTTCAAAGATGTTTACTCATAAGATGTCAATGCTATATAATATAAAGGGTTATCGGGGAAGCTATTACATATCATTGTGAATTGCTTGGACATTGCTCGTGTAGATAGCAAAGTAGATTAGTTCATGGGTCACTCTAGGATGTTGTTATAATGCTACACATATACATATGATTTCCTCAGCAAGGAATCTCTGGGTTTCACCATTTGTGCATATGTATATTATACAGGTTTTCCTGTAGACAAGAAACCCATGACAAAATTTTAGTTTGCAACATGGATGAAACCTCCTCACATTGCGACTCAAGCAACTGTAAAAGCTATATGGATAGATCCTTAGGACATATGTTCTTATAGGAGCCTCTATCCATGCAACCAAATTATGATATTATACTGCATTATTCATAGATACAATATTTTTTCCACCTTGGACCAAACATATGGAGGTTAAAGGCACATGATTATCTCTTCGAGCAAGTTCATAACAATCACTCTGTGAACCTCCATGTTAGCTGTTGGAATTCTTGGTTGGTGTGGTCTAATGCTTGTTATGTTTAGAATAACTCACAGTCTCGAGTTGTTGCCTACAGCTCATCTGTTGGGGGATATGACATTATTTTGATATGAATTATGTTCAGTCTATAAGCATTGACATCATCCTTATTAGGATTTCATCCAAAAATAATGCATCTTTAGTCATAAATGCATCAAAGTATCTTATGATCGACTTTAGGACTCTCTTTATCATTAAAATAGTAATTGAGCATGTCCTTGATGTAAAGAACATGCAGTTGATTAATAGGAGTCTTGCTTTCAATTATAAAGGTAAGTCATCCAGTTTTGAGGTTGAATTTTTTTAGGAATTTTAGAGGCTCAGTTACTTATATTAGATTCTTTATTTATGAATTGCTTCATCCTTCTCAGGATTCCATAAGAAAATGCATGTCATTTTCCCCAAATTTCTATTTTTCTGTGCTAAAATTTCTAGCTATTTAATAGCTTGAACTTAGGTTAATTTGCATGCTAAACCCAAAATTTTATCCTCAAATTTTAAGAAATCAAGAGCATATATAATTGTTGAAAAGTTTTAATGAATTCCATGTAAAACTTCACATTCTCATCTAATTTCAGAGGTAATTTAAGGTATTGAATCATGCATGGAAGGCAGCAAGAGGAGGTTAAAGATTGTACTTTATTCCTTTAAGTTTGGAGGGATTTTGTGGCTTTATCTAACATACAACAATAGATAAAATACATGATGGATAGCAACATAAAAAAAACTGAATTAGAAACTTCAACATTGACTTTAATGAGAACAAAGAGGAGAGAGATATGTACCTTTGAATATCTCCACTTTGGAGATCCAAAACTTGCTTGCAACATCCTTTTCTTGACAGGAGCTTCAGTTCATTCGGATCCGGATGTTACAAATATAAAAACCTCAAAGGGAGTCTCGTCCTCGAGACTCGGGTCAAGGTCACTTTGTGTCTTGTTTGGATCTTATCTGGCCATAAAAACCTCAAAGGGTTTTGAACCCATAAAAACCTCAAAGGGAAAACAAGCCGTATTCTTGCAATATATATAATTAAATGGGCTTGTTTTGACAATTACCTGAAAGAGTTGTGGGTATCATGCCCGCATATCCACTTCTGTCTTCCATGTTGCCTCTTTGACATCATGTTGGTGCCATAACACCTTTATTAGGAGAATCTCTTTGTTGCGAAGCTTTTTTTTTCCACAACACCATCGAGTATTTGTTCTGACCTTCTCTTTGTAAATCAAATTTGACTCCACGTCAAGGTTCTCGTAGCTGATGACGTGGTGAAGGTCGTACTCGTAATTCCTTAAATTGATAGGTGTGGAGAAAGTGTTACTCAATAGACCACCTTACACATACGACTAAAAAAATTCAAATAATCCAACGTATCGTGTGTCAACTTGCTATGAGCACCAAATCTCTGTACTCCCTTCATGGGAGATACTCGTAGAAACACTCAATCTCCTTCTTGTATTTTCAGGAATTTCCATCAATATGAAGGATTAAGTTAAATATTGATAAGTTATAATTTGAATCGATTAGGAGAAGAGGATCGGATTACATGAAACTCCAAATTTCTTTTCCAACGGTCTGCATATCTCTTCTAGCAGCTCTGAGTCATCAGAAGTCTTCCCCTTACAAGATCGATCAACAGTTCTCGTAGTCCCTTCCCAAAGAGATCTACAGAGTAAAAAGTATGTTCACCTATCTTACGCCAACTGAGAGGTGTGAGACATCTCCGCCCGTATAGGGCTTCGAATGATGCCATACCAATATTGGAATAATGACAGTCGTTGTGCGGGAGTTCTACCAATGACAGATGGTCCTTCCAGGATCATTTCTACTCTAGAGTACATGCACGTAGCAAATCCTCAAGTGTCTGAATAACACATAGTATCGTATGCAGAACTCATCTTCAGCTCTGTCTGTGGTGTTGACATAAGCCGGTACCAGTAGTGAGATATAACCTCGAGTCACCATCAGACACTACCCCATGTGGTATATCACAAAATTTGATAATTTTTTTTGCATGTGTAATCTAACCAGTCTAGATGTAGTGTAGGTCATGTTGATATGTATGAAATGGACTGACTTGGAATCTGTCAACAACATCTCAATAGCATCGTGATCACCTACTGTCTTTACTAGTCCCGTGACAAAATCCATAAAAGTACTCTTCCACTTTTATTCGAGAAAGGGGAGATACTGTAATAATCATGGTGGTCTCTTATGTTCAGCCTTGACCATCTGATAGATCATGCACTTGCTAACATGACATGCTGCATCTCGCTTCATTCCATCCTGCCAGAATGTAGACCTAGATCTCGGTACATCTTTTTGTTGCCAAGAAGAATAAACAATCATGAACTATGTGCCTTATCAAGAATATCTAGGCAATTGCTCATCGTTGGACACAACGATGCAACCATCCTTTCGTCAAGTGGACTTAGTCACTACAAAAGTATTACCTTTGTCCTTGATGGAACACATGTATCTGTCTCAAATTCAAGGATCTATCATCTGTCCTTCTATGCAATCCCAAAACACTTACTTCACGAAGGCACGACAATAAATACGGGCACACTCTGACGAGAATGCTAATTAGTCCAAGATGTGAGCATATCCCACATGGATAACTAGTTTGTCAGATATGCATGAGCTTTCCTGCTAAGCACATCTGCCACCATGTTCCTTTACCAAAATGGTAAGACATCGTCTCATGTTTATCTCCTTCTGAACAAACGTGTTCTTCAAATTCTTGCGGTCTACGAAAATTTTAAAATTCACCTTATAGAGATAGTGACATCAGATCTTTCAAAGCAAAACCAATTGTTGTCAATTCTAAGTCACGGACGGGGGTAATTCCGCTCATGCGACCTCAATTGATGTGATGCATAAACACACACAAGACTTGGAACCGTTCCTAAACCTTTTCTTGCAGCATCTGTATATACAGCATAATCCTGGGTGCCTGAAGGAAGCGCAAAGATAGGCACAGTCGTCAGTCTTTCCTTCAATGTCCTGAAGGCTTGTTCGCATGATTCATTCAAACTGAATAGAACTCTCTTCTATGTCAACAGTGTCAAGGGAAGAACTTGGGAAAAGTCACTGACTAATCGTCTGTAATAGCCTGCGAGTTGAAGGAAACTCTGAATTTGAGTGACTGTTTTAGGATGTTCCCAAGACATAAATTCCTCAATGTTCGTAGGGTCAACTGTGATACCTGCTCCAGAAATGATATGCCCAATGAATAAGATTTGAGATACTCACATTTGTTCAACTTAGCATACTACTTATGCTCTTGAAGTGTATCTAGCACTATCTTCAAATCATTTGCATGATCTCATTCGGCGTTCGCTCCAGAACATCATTGATAATCACAACTACAAACTTGTCCAAGTATGGACGGAAAATCATGTTTATCATGCTCATGTATGTTGCATGGCATGCGTGAGCCCAAACGGCATCGCAACTAACTCATATCGAGTCTTGAATGACGTTTTCGGAATATTCGACTCTTGAATCCTCAGTTGATGGTAGTCAGATCAGCGATCGATTTTTTTTGAAACATCGAAGTTCCCTAGCTGATCGAACAAGTCATCAACGCATGACAGAAGATAACGGTTCTAACCGGTTTCTTATTCAGTTGTCTGTAATCTATGCATAATCTCATCGATCTGTCCTTCTTTCTGACGGAAGAACTTGAGCACCCAAAGGTGAAGTGTTCGGTCTTATGAAACCTAAGTTAAGTGACTCATGCAACTGCATCTTTAACTTTCTCAACTCAACCAGTGACATGAGATACGGAGCCATCGAGACTGGTTGTCTATCTGGTAGTAATGTGATTTCGAACTCAATCTCTCTCTCAGACAGTAAACCTGACAAATCATTTGAAAACACATCAGGGTAATCTGACACTACCATGATGTTCTGAGCCATCGACTCTATAAGATATCTCTCTGACAGAATCTAGGAATGTGTCGTATTCTCGATTTATGAGTCTCCGAGTTCTCAATACTGAAATGTGCTCCATTTAGAGTCATGCAATGTACCCTTATAGGTAAACTCGGGTAAGTCTGGAATACTGAAGACAATCGTCTTCATGAAATAATTACCCATGGCATGATGATCTGGCATTCAATCCATACCAAAAGTTAGGTCAAACTTGTTGAGCTGTAGTAGCAGACAGTCTGCTATCGTCTCATGTCCACCAATCAACATTGGTAGCTATCTGACTATTAGTCTTATGATGATCAATTAGCCACATGGCCCATAATGTGACAAGGATGATCTAGGGCATCTGCACCTCTATCTACTGAAGTTAGAAATTCAAAGTTCATTCATCGCTCCAAAATCAATTAAAAAGATAGAAAGGTCGGCACGAGATGCCATGGTTCTGTATAAGAACCAATATCCGTAATTACAATAGTTGATGTTCGCGGATATTTCTATTATGCTTTTTCTCTTCTTGGGATACAATATGGAAATAAGTTGCAATTGGTGACATCTGTGGTCATTGATTTTGAATGTCATATTTCCCCTTCAGACTCGCGACAAGTCAGAGGACTGTCGCTATCTGATTATTAATGCAATCAGAACTATAATACTACGAATGTATGTAGCAGGGTACCACTGCTCTGATACCAAACTGCTAAACCCAAAATTTTATCCTCAAATTTTAAGAAATCAAGAGCATATATAATTGTTGAAAAGTTTTAATGAATTCCATGTAAAACTTCACATTCTCATCTAATTTCAGAGGTAATTTAAGGTATTGAATCATGCATGGAAGGCAGCAAGAGGAGGGTTAAAGATTGTACCTTTGATCCTTTAAGTTTAGAGGGATTTTGTGGCTTTATCTAACATACAACAATAGATAAAATACATGATGGATAGCAACATAAAAAAAAACTGAATTAGAAACTTCAACATTGACTTTAATGAGAACAAAGAGGAGAGAGATATGTACCTTTGAATATCTCCACTTTGGAGATCCAAACTTGCTTGCAACATCCTTTTCTTGACAGGAGCTTCAGTTCATTCGGATCTGGATGTTACAAATGAAAACAAACAACTTTGATAGTTTCCATGAAAACCTGTTTCATTGTATGTTATATTGTCATTTTGTTGCTAATTTTTGATAGATCAGACATGCATTGTGTTGGATTTTTCCTCCTACATGTTAGCTTAATACTTAGCATCTGCAATTTTGTTGGTTTTTCTTTAGTTATGACAACTAATCAGAATATATAGTCTTTCTTTCATTATAATCCCATAATAATAATACAAGATTAAAAACATATAACACAGTCATTGATCTCCATGTTTTAAATATGAGAGGAGTGCTAGAGAAGATTGATAGATACCCATAGACGTTAGTGGTAATTATTGGGGAAGAGGGTTTTTTTGTTGAAATTAGTTTAATATCGTATTATACAAGGCTTCAATAAAGATAATTGATGTCAAACGATGGTACATATTAAAGTTTTATTGCCACTATCAGCACTATATTGATTTTTGAGATTGTCTATGTGATCATGCTAGGTTGATAACAAAAATATTGACGTTAATTTTTTTATAGAGCTATATCGTAGTTTGGCCCCATGTATTTGCTAATATACACGGTGATGGTAATAATAATGAAGTTAAATACGTCCTTGTATATGTATCAATAATGTTTTGGCTATTTAATTTTACATACAACATCCTCTTTTATAACTAAATTAATCTTCTATACGAACTTAGAGATATGTTCCATTACAAATTTAAATGGCCCGCCGCAGAGCGCAGGTATGCCCCCGAGTCTATTATATATATAAGGAGAGAAATTTTTGAGTGAGCTCTGGGTTCATTAGAAAATCGATAAGTATGCAACATCAACCACTTAAATATAGTCACACGAAACAGTATGACCTGATTGTATCAGTGCATTACCTTATTGCTTCATCTGTATCTATGACTAATAACTTAATTTAATTCATTTTTCTTCAGCCGCATGCATCTCGTTCAATTTTGATAATTGTAGAGGTCATATATGATTATAACTCTGATATTGCTTATAATAAATACATATTTTTTCCATCCAAGACAATCATACCTTTCATTTCCTTCTTCCAATCCTCCGCTCTCTTCCTTATCACTTTTATTCTCCCTTGACATGTATCTATTTATATTGAAGATTCTTTATTATATATGATTTTGTTACGATATTTTTCCTATAATTTTTGTTATTGTATTTTTTTCTTTTACAGGCTAGTTTCTCTTTTACATCGACGAATGTCATCTTAGATGATCGTAAGTAACAACACTTCTTCTGTAATTTTTCAGCGCTGATATGTAACTAATGACCATCATTTGTAATTGTTGAGAGAAAATCATGACTTGTTTATTATGAGGGCCAACAACTCTTTTATACAGAGAGGAAAAAACTAGGGCATAAATTACATAATAGAAACAGAATAAGTTGTGGCCTTGATGAAAACATATGCAGTATGTTTCCTTGAGCTGACATGAGAAGTAGAGATGAAGCCCTTCCATATCATATCTCGTGTGTAATTGTAATCTACCTCAATTTATTTAATCCTCTTATGGAAAGTGGGATTGTCTGCAATGAAGAGTGCAACCCGTTGTCGCAAAGTAACTACATGGAAAGAGGCACGTCAACAACTAGGTTTGTCAGAACTGATATGACCCACACCATCTTAATCTTACCATGTGCCACAATGTACTCTGACTCTACAATAGATCTAGCAACCGTAGTCTATTTTTTACTTTTCCATGGGACCAAAGAACTCTCTATAAAAACATCAAGATCGGAAGTAGACTTCATGCTCTTCCATAATCTGCATTTGCACACGTTGTGATGGTAAGGGGTGTATTTATGCTAGATAATAATCCTATACCTTGAGAGCATTTCATATAACCAAGGATCACGTTAACTACATCCCATGTGTGATTGTCCTCGTTGATCCATAAACTGTCTGATTTTGCTCACTGGAAAGGAAATATCTAGCCTAGTAATACTCACGCAGAGGAGCTTCTCAACAAGCTCATTATACCTCCTCTTGCCCACCTCGTATGTATCATCGTCATGGAGCTTCATGTTGGGGTCCATGGGAGTAGTGATAGGTCTACAATCTGGCATCCATGTCTCGAAGAGGAGATTGATTACATACTTCCTTTGCGTCATCACAAAACATCTATGGTTTTAGGCAAACTCAAGCCCATGGAAGTATCGTAATTCATCAAGGTCCGTGATGCTAAATTATTGTCCAAGGAACATGTTAGCCTCACTAATGCCATGTAAGTCCTCTCATGTAACAATGATGTCATCAACATAAACCATAATGACCAAGATACCTCTCCATGTCCTCTGTAAAAAAAGTGAGTAAACATCCGTCAATTTCATGAAGCCCCTACTTCTCTATCAAGTTTGAGATCTTTCGGAACCATGCTTTGGGACCCTGCTTAAGGTTATAAGTAACCTTATGAAGTCTGCATATCTTCTAACACTCCCACCAAGCAACGAACCCATGTGGTTGATGCATACATACATCCTCATACATGTCACCATATAGAAAAGCAATCTTCGCAGAGACCGATCTTCTACCACATCATATGAGAGGAGGATCTGGAGGGTAGAACCACGAGCCACCAGAGAGAAACATGTCTCGATAATCCACCCAATATATTTAGGTGAACCCACGAGCCATAAGCATAGTCTTGTAGCGATAACACTTCCATATGCTCATTGATTCACTGTAAAGATCAATTTGCAGCCAACCACAGATATCCCTGCAAAGGCAGTAACAAGCTCCATGTGCTATGAGATTGGAGCATTACCATCTCCTCTTCCATAGCAAGATGTCAATATTTGTCTCGCATAGCCTCCTGATATGTGTGTGGAATCTATACGGCTAATAGTCCCACCACAAATCTCATGAAATCCTCTGAAAGTTGCCTCAAAGAAACATGCACATCAAGAGGCTACATATGTAACATCCCATCCCCCCAAACATAGCCTTGGATCTAAAATTTACAAAGTGTGAGTGGGTTAAAGTGGCGGGTTTTAGTATTTGACAATGCAATCTTAAGCATTTTGGGTGATTGTCTACAAGTCCAATTAGGCACGAGCCTAACAAGTTATCAGAACCAATTTTCCTCGATAACGATCGGAGGACCTAAGCTTGGTACATTACAACGTAACACATGTATGCCTTTGCTTCTGAAGAGCAATCCACAGATCAAGATCACATGGATAATATGTAACTATAAAGTAGCCTCTTGAGGAGCGACCTACTCAACATGTAAAGTGGCACGCTATACATATGGATCACCAATGCCATAAGTAGAAAAGAAGCGCTAAGAATATATGCGGATCATGCTAGATGATGGGGAATGCACATAAGTAGGGAGTAGAGCTGACAACGTGCTAACGTAAAAATAAGGCAAAGCCTGAACCATGGGAGGAACCATGAGAGGAGGCAATGGAACCACAAGAGGATGCGGTGGAGGAGGAACCATAGTGGGAGGTGATGGTGGTGGTAGTTGTGTGATAGTATAGGAGGAGGTGGTATGTAAACCTCCTCGTTGGACTCAAACGTGGTTATTTTGTAACATGTATGGATAAAAATACATGACATGATCAAAGAAAGTGACATCAACAATAATATAGTACTTCCGTGTTACCAGATCAAAGTATTGGTTTACCAGGAGCCAGATGATAAACAAATGCCACAAATCCAAAGACACGAGATAATAGAGATAAAAGTTCTTATCGGGAAATATAATTGAAACATAAATCTTCTCACCTAACACGAAAAATAACGTATGGTTGACCAGGTAGCGGTCAATTAGTACTACATCACCCCAGAAAGAGTGGGGAGCACGATTCAGAATAAGAAGGATCCTGGTCACGTCAAGAAGATAACGATGTTTGCATTCGGCATCACCATTCCATTGAGAAGAGTATGCACAAGAAATATGATGTATAATGCCAGAAGAAATTATAAAGTTGAATGATACAAAACTCCAAGCCATTATCAAAGTGAGTATACTTAACAGTAGCATAACGATCATTCTTTGTTTCATTAATAAAAGTTTGGATGACATATCTAGCCTTAGACTTGTTTTTCAAAAGAAAAATCAAAGAAAGTATAGGATAATCATTGATAGCCACAACATAGAACATCTGCTCCTGATTATTAGAGACATGACTAGGAACCCATATCTTAAAATGATCAAACTCCAATAAGGTACTACTACCATGACTTCGATGACCAGGAAAACTATAACAGTGATGCTTCCCAAGCTAAAAAGCCTTGCACTAAAATGTGTACTGAGATGAAATCTGCAAGATGACTATACACAACTTTTGTGGAGGAAGATTACCGTATTGAAGGTGCCACATGTATGAAGTGACCGATCCAACGAGATTGGAAGAAGCATTGGAAAAAGGAGACTATATCGGTTTGTAGAGATCGTTTTGTTCACGACCACATTATCACCTTGACTATGAGTATCACCTAAAATACAAAGAGAAGAGGGTTCAAATATGAAATGATAATGTAAATCCTTGGTGATCTGACTGACAGATAGAAAATTCATACAAAAAATAGTTACATGAGGTACATTCTATAGATACAAGATGGTTCCAAACAAAGCTCCCCATGTCCAATAAGAGGGGAATGTTGGACATGCGAGCCCACGGTGAGCCATTATGCAATAAATGTTATTGCGTATATCATTTCCTGATCTGAAATGAAGAATAAATAATTTGCATAATAGGTCCCTCTGTACAATTAGGGTTATGTACCATGGCCATCTTGATAATCATATAGATGTTGTTTCATTAGATGAATCATAGAGGCTGGTGCTTGGATGAATATCTAATGGGTTAGATTGGGGACTCATCAAACACCGTCAAATGATTGTTAAGATGTGATCTCCAGCCTGAGTAGGAGATGGCAATCCTTTCTCACATAGGTTGATATCTGACCAACCTCTTGATGTAGGTCCTCTGCATAGGAATAGAGATTCATAGGTGTCAGATTAGTTAGGTCAAAGAGTTGACTTAACGAGATCGAGATAACCAAAGTCCTATATCGTATGCTGTCACGATACAGGCACGCATCCTCTGACCAGAGACAGATGTGTTACTATATGTCTGAGTATGTACATTTGGCAGACCAATAGGTTGATGACCTAATCAAGGTCTATACACCGGCGCGCTGGTGTGCATATAAGGGCATATGAGTAATACGATCTCTTAAAGGGATCATACATGTTCATTACTGAACCGGAAGACATGAGCTCACTCATGAGATATTGAGAAGAATCAAATTCCGTGCATGGTCGTCTCGCTTTGGAAGCTTGACTGAATTTGTAGGTTTGATATATACTTTTGGAAAGTATATGATCAAGACCTAGGTATGATATATGCTTTTGGAAAGTATATGATCGATACCAAAACCCAATGATCAAATGAGAACTTACTGATAAAACCCTGAAGTAGACAATATAAAGTTGATCTAATACTTTGGGTTTATTCTGGGTCTTCCAGTATGCAGGATGTACAGGTGTTGGGAATACCTAAGGGTGATGTGATCATAAACGATTGTATAACCATGACGCTTCCATTCCTAGGGAGTGATGAAACGGGTCTCGATTTTAGTGACTCCTCTCAGTAGAGAAGTAATCTGATCTTGGTCCAAATGTTGTACATTAACCTGAATGTGATTCAGATGCAATGAGAAGATTAGATTTGCGGTCTTGATTTAATCAAGCATCTATGAGAGGCCCGAGATCTGGATTTGAGATGTGATCTCAATATCCAAGTCACTATACGTGAAACAATACAATCGCCCTGTCCTTATCTCCAAGTATCTGCGGAGAAAGCACATTATTCTTGAAGGAGTTCAAGAATAATTCCTATGATGAATTTAGTATCCAAGCAAGAAGGTCTTGATGATTAAATGAGATTTAATTATCAAGTATAATATGAATAAGATTCATATTATGAGAATGATTGTTCAAGATAATTAAATGAGATTTAATTATCAAGTATAGTATGAATAAGATTCATATTGTGAGAATAATTATCCAAGATAATTAAATGGGATTTAATTATCAAGGATAAGTAGATCATGGATAGTGCTATCTAGAATATCTGTGTATATTATAAATGGGATTTATAATATATCAGAGAGAGAGAGATATTGTAAATAGCATTTGTTAATTATTAATGTGAATTGGATTCACATTAATTAATTAATTAGAAATGTAATTTACAAATTAGTTTGGGATGTGAATATAATTCACATATTTTTCAATGGCATGATTGAAATATTCACAAGTTAATTTGGAATTAATTTGGTGGATATTATTGCAATAATAATTATTGCAATTTATTGAGAAATAATAAGATAAATAAAAGGAGACAAAATACCACCAAATAAGAGGCGGCATTACCTATGAATTAGTCATAGGTAACACCCCCTTAAATGTAGGGTGGTAGTTGCCTCTCTTTTTTTGTTATCATATTATCTCTTAATAATTAATTTATTTGAATTAAATTGTGTTGATAATGATTCAACATATATTTAATTTAATATAAATTAATGTTGTTGGTTTTTAACCAACAACAATCATGGCCATTGATTAATACACAGATCAACTTAGCCGTTGGATCTATGTGTCCCATGGATTGAGATCCATTGGATCCTAAACTAATATAAAAGAAGGGCTAACCTAGCCTTCAAAGAAATCATCAAGAGTTGTAGAAGCCTACTACTCTCTCTCTCATTCTCGCCCTCTCTCTCTCTTCTCCAAGAAGTGGCCGTCCACTTTGTGTTGAGAAGGAGAGTCTCTCTCGCCTTCGCCTTCGACGACTCGAGGATCTCCTTCTTCTTTGGGGTTGCTTGCTCTAAAGGAAGACGACGGATTTCGTTAGACGAAATCAGGGGATTCATTGTTTGGATCTTCATCGAGGATTGCGGAAGGAACGCGTCTCATCATCGCGCCCGCAAGTGAGTTCTTCGTAGATCGGACTTGAGCCAGGAGGATCTCTTGCTTTAGAGATCTTGTGATTGCAACCACACTCCAAGAGGTATTCCTTATACTTTGTGGTTTGATGAAACGATCTAAGAAATGTTCTCGTGATCATGTGGTTTCATCACTTGATTAATTTTTTTAATTTCCGCTGTATCTTGCGACTAGTGCGACTAGTCGCCCCGACCGTATGAGATACGATCGTCACGCTTCCGTGATGCACTTGAGAATTCTCAATATCCTTCAAGTGGTATCAGAGCCTTAGGTCGGAAAAGGTTTTGGATACGATCCGTGAACCGAAGACGACTTGGATTTGAAAAGGTAGTGAAAGTTTTATCGCATTTCAATTTTCGGACCTCTGTCTAATTGATTTTTTCGGCACTGTTTATATTGTTTAAACACGAAATATTCAATTGGATTTTGTTCCCCATTGAATAAGGAAACCATAGATCTGAGTTTACTAAATTTGGATTTAATTTGCTCACGATATGGCCTTTTGAATATGCATGTATTCACAGTGCGGGAACTGCAGAACAGAACGTGATTAATTTGTTAATTACGATCTTGTTGCGCCTCGAAATGCATGAAATATCACTTAGGTTCTATTGTAAATCAAGTTGGCAATCTTAGGGCACTAATTTTGTGAATTTTGGATTTAAATTGATCAAGATAAGTTAATTTTAGTGATTGGGGGTCACTGCTGGAAATTGACAAATTTGATCATGAACCTTGTGATAGTCATTCAAATAAATTTGATGAAAATTAATTGTTAATTTTATAAAATGATCATTGATAAGTATTTGTGAAATATTTAGAGATGATAATCATTTAATTTAATGACATCCCACTAATCATAATGATAAGATAGTTGATCTTGATCATTGGTTAATTTGAAATCATCAACAACCATTGTTTTGCATACAAAACCCTAGGTCATCCTACAATAGTTGTAGGATAACTTTTTCATGCAAAACCCTCTTGCTTGAATAGGATTGAGGATTTGTTTAGCAAATCTCCTTATAATATAATCAAAATTGTTTTGATGCATATTATATGGTATAATTTCAGTTGAAAGACCGATGAGCATCTCAAAGTACATGATGATCTATCTGGCATTATCATTTCCTGAGGTGGATATGGTATCTAGTCGGAGATCGCCGGGGTAGCGTGTTGCAACGTATGTGGTCCGTCCCACTCTCGCCGGTACTGGCCATGACATCGAGTAGGGACTGGATAATGCCAGAGAAATCAAAGTGTATTTTTCAAATTATTAAAATTCAAAATAATACGTACTTTGAGATTATACCTATTATTCAAGTAAAATTCAAAGTTTGTTGATTGATAATAGGATTGATAGTTAATTTAATGTGATTAAATTAATTATATCCTATTAAAACACTCTATTATGAATAGATGTGTATTTCCCTTGGAAGAA
The DNA here is from genome assembly GCA_037367405.1 of Ottelia alismoides. Taxonomy (NCBI): domain Eukaryota; kingdom Viridiplantae; phylum Streptophyta; class Magnoliopsida; order Alismatales; family Hydrocharitaceae; genus Ottelia; species Ottelia alismoides. The sequence goes on from JAZKJV010009220.1 coordinate 113,826, forward strand.
TTAATTATGTGAATATGATTCGTGATAATTAATTATTACAATTTGAATAAGAGGTGGAGGATCACATAAGTGACATCCATGGTCTCCCTTCAAGGCAAAGAATTTCGTTGCCAAAAGTTGTATGTAGGAGATGCCTGTCCGAAGTGACAGATCCTATATACAATTATTTGGATCGGGTTCTTTGCTTCTCGAAAGAGTAAGGCCGTATACGTAGTGACCCCAATATCGGTTCCTCATATTATTGGGACGATATTGGATTGCGTATAGCGAGTATTAAGCCTGTTGACGATTGGTTCAATTAGCAGCGGGTCAACATCATCTTAGGGGTGGTGGGCCTGTGTGTTAAAGATCGAATTGGGAAATGCAAGTTGGACTTGCAAGGCGGAATGTGTTCTCGCTTCTTTTTATTGGAGTCACAGGTTCTCATATTATTGGGATGTAACAAAGATAGGAAAGGAGATCCCAGATCTTGCTAGAGATATAATGGTAAGAATATCTCTTACATTGAAAGTGATTAAGGGAATGAACTTTCATTGTTGACAAGGCAAGACAAATTTGATATAAAAATTCCTAAATCAAAGTAAAATATCTGTATATATAATATTTATATATACCCTTATGCAAAATTTCTTATTTCAGATAATCCTTCATTAAACCCACTCAATGTTATACTCAATAACAATCAGTAAAATATCATGGATTGGACTCATGATCCAGATATTGTACTTGCAATTGGACACATAATATATGTGGTTGCAATGTGTAAGTTTCCTCAAACATAATGAGGAATGACAATTAAATAAGACAATAAGACATCACCTTAGGGTTTGAATGTCTCTATAGTCTTGATCTTTCATCGAGTGTACTTTGGAAGTGACATGTCGATGGTGATCATAATTGTCAAATAATCCTTATAAAATCAAAGAAGATGTTTTGGCATATACTAGACATTTAATCATGAATGACACGGTTCTCTGCATTATGCAGAATGGTAGCTCGAAAGAGATGATGTATTCAAAAATATTTGAATACCTACCTGAACCAATGTTTTAGAGTCTAGATGGATGTAGACATGATGAGTATCATCATTCTACTATCTATACTCTAGTCATTCATGAAGCTTCATAATATTCATATTGTATGAATTTATTGAAGCATGTATAAATGTTGAAATACTCTTACATTGAATTCTTTTGAATTTAATGTAAGAGATCCTTAGTCTTAAGCAATGGTTGCTTATAGATAAAGGGAGTGCAGTGGAAGCATGGGTTAGACCCAAGTAAGAACTATAGTCAAAGAGTTGACTGTACTTCTGTGACTTCCATATGACATCCTAAGAGTTGGATGAATGTCAATACTGCAATAAGTTGGTGTATTGATAGTATGACTATCAAGTCTCTCTTGAATCCTTAGAGAAGGACTCGGATAGAGCACCCAAATAATCTACATTAATCATTGATATTGACTTGCTTATTTGATAAGATAAAGTCTAATAATTGCATCTCATTCTTCTAATGACACCTGCAATTGTTGCATATGTTATAGAAGATTAATAAATTTGATCTTCAGGTTTAATGGTCAACTACATGGTTTTTGATGCAATTGTTGCAACAATCTCTATTGGATAGATGGACTTCATATTTTCAGTGGGAGAGCTCTTTGTTTTAGAGAATGTCTCTATGACCTAGATATAAGAATACACTCATAGTTTATTTCTAAATGTTGGAAATAAACATGAATTCTGGAATAAACCTATCATAAAGAGTTATGATGGATATATTTCAGATAGTAATCTGACATCTAGTGGACTCTACTAAATTAGATATTTAATGAATGGTTCATTAAGATTTCTAATACTGAAAATTAAATCTTTAAAGATCAATAGGAGGATAAAGATCATTTGACAATGATCTGGCATCATGTCTTGGACATATGTCTGTTGATGAGATCAATGGACAAGCAAGAGATGAAACTTTAGAATGTCTAAAATTTTCAAAACTTGCATACTTATGAATATTGTATTCAAAGAAAAATATCCAATACACCCTTCTTTGGGAAAGGTGTTAGATGTTGAGGTATTCAGGATCTCTTACATGTTGATGTATGTGAATCATCTATATCATAGTGAACATTATGGATATATGATATCTATTGATGATCATGTATGATATGAGATTTCTTCTCTTCACCTGAGAAACCTTTGAATTGTTCAAAGATTTCACAATTTTGGTTTAGAATCAAAGTTTGAAGGAAGATTAAATGAATTTTATCTAACCAAGGTAGCAAGTACTTATTAGATGAATTCAATGAATACCTTATGAAGATATGAATACCATTTCTATCTCAATCCTCCTAACACACCTAAACTCAATGGAGTTGTAGGAAGATACAATTGGATCATGTGTGACATGATTTGATCAATTATGAATTTTAGCATAGTTATCCCTTAGTTTCCAGGTATATATGTGTAGTAGAGACTACACTATATATATCCTTAATAAGATTCCATGCAAGTAAGCTGGAATTAAGCACTAGAGAGTGCTACTTCATTAGGAAAATAAAGGATGGTATTGGATACCTACTTTATAACCCTAAGATTCTTAAAAGATCTCATATCTAAGAATGTGATTCTTAGAGGATGTCTCTCTTGAGAATCAAGATGAAAATGAAGTATAGGAACTCATTTAATCTTGAGAAGATAATAAAACTCCTGAAATCGGAAACTAAATGGGACACTTAAAGATGAAGCACTAATACCTCTTCAAATGAGTTTGAGGTTGTATTCCATGTGTCAGTTAAGTCTGACAATGATCGGACTTCATGTGATGAAGCTCCTGAGGATTATGACATGGAAATATGGATATTAGCAATAAATTCTAACATAGACTTCATATACAAATGTTGTATATGGACCCTCGAGGATCCACCTATAAGGATTAGACCCATTAAGGTGCAAATGGATCTTCAAGAGAAAGAGGGAACCTGATGAGAAGGTAGAGACCTTCAAAGCACGGTTCGTAGCCATGAGCTACAAACCGGAAGAGAAGACATTGCTTGCAATGAGACTTTCTCTTAGGTAACCATGCTTAAAATCATCAGAATATTGCTAACCTTAGCTACACAACTTGACTATTGCATCTTCAAGATGTAAGTCAAGATTGCATTCCTCTAAGAATACCTCTATGAGGATATTCACATGAAGTAGCTCAAGGGCTTCATGATTGGGGAATGTAAGATGTGAAAGTTAAGGAAATCCATCTAGAAACTCAAATAAGCTTCTTGTTGTTGGAACATAAGATTTGATGAAATTATAAATGTTATGATTTCAGATAGAATATTGATGAATCATGTGAAGCTTAGTGGGTGTTCTATTGTGTTCATCGTGCTAAATGTAGATAATATCCTAATCATTTGGAATGATATAAGGATGATAATAAATGTTTTATGATATGGCTATTCCATACCTTAAGATATGATCTCAAAAGATGCCTCTTGGATCTTAGTTTTGAAGGTGTTCAGAAGCAAAGAAAAGAGGGTGTTGGGACTGTCACATTTGTAGTGCACCTTGGACATGTTCCATTTTTCTGGAAATTCCAAGAAAGGCTTTCTTGCCTTAAGATTTGGTACTGACCTATCTAAAGGGATAGCACCTCAAAGAGTTGAGGAAGTGAATGCTATAACTGCTTGCACTTGTGCATCAGTTACGAGAAGCTAAGTGTATGCTAGATGTGTACAAAAGCCAGATATCTGCCATGCAGTGGGAGTCGTAAACTGTTACTAATCCTACTATGGAGAAAGAACACTTGATTGCAGTAATAACAATATCTTCAAAGAATGATAAGGCTTTAGAGATAGTGATCTCTAAGTCTTATCTTCAAGAGCTTAAGACTTTATAGATAGAGATCTAAAAGGTCTTAACTGTAGATACCTTATGAGATAGTGATCTCCAGGAATAAGGGTATTCTGATAAGGATTATGGAAATACTGGTTATAATAATTATTAAGCAATAGTGTCAAGGACACTATAATGCTTTATCGAGATTGAGTATTGGTTGCGTAAGATGCAACATTCGCATTGGATGCGAGCACTGTTACTAAGAGATATGCAAGTACCTTAAAAGGACTTGGCATAGTCTTTTGGAAACAGAGTGACTGATCAGCTTACCTAGCTATTTTCTAAATAGCCTATGATTGTCACATGAGTGTGTGTTTAAATGATTAGCCCATTAATGGCTCTTTGGGCTAGTGGGAGATTGTTGGACATGCGAGCCCACGGTGAGCCATTATGCAATAAATGTTATTGCGTATATCATTCCCTGATCTGAAATGAAGAATAAATAATTTGCATAATAGGTCCCTCTGTACAATTAGGGTTATGTACCATGGCCATCTTGATAATCATATAGCTGTTTGTTTCATTAGATGAATCATAGAGGCTGGTGCTTGGATGAATATCTAATGGGTTAGATTGAGGACTCATCAAGCACCATCAAATGATTGTTAAGATGTGATCTCCAGCCTGAGTAGGAGATGGCAATCCTTTCTCACATAGGCTGATATCTGACCGACATCTTGATGCATGTCCTCTGCATAGGAATAGAGATTCATAGGTGTCAGATTAGTTAGGTCAAAGAGTTGACTTAACGAGATCGAGATAACCAAAGTCCTATATCGTATGTTGTCACGATACATGCACGCATCCTCTGACCGGAGACAAATGTTTTACTATATGTCTGAGTATGTACATTTGGCAGTCCAATAGGTTGATGACCTAATCAAGGTCTATACACCGGCGTGCTGGTGTGCATATAAGGGCATATGAGTAATACGATCTCTCAAAGGGATCATACAGGTTCATTACTGAACCAGAAGATATGAGCTCACTCATGAGATATTGGGAAGAATCAAATTCCGTGCACGGTCGTCTCGCTTTGAAAGCTTGACTGAATTTGTAGGTTTGATATATACTTTTGGAAAGTATATGATCAAGACCTAGATATGATATATGCTTTTGGAAAGTATATGATCGATACCAAATCCCAATGATCAAATGAGAACTTACTGGTAAAACCTTGAAGTAGACAGTATAAAGTTGATCTAATACTTTGGGTTTATTATTGATCTTCCAGTATGCAGGATGTACAGGTGTTGGGAATACCTAAGGGTGATGTAATCATAAACGATTGTATAACCATGACACTTCCATTCCTAGGGAGTGATGAAACGGGTCTGGATTTTAGTGACTCCTCTTAGTAGAGAAGTAATCTGATCTTGGTCCAAATGTTGGACATTAATCTGAATGTGATTCAGATGCAATGAGAAGATTAGATTTGCGGTCTTGATTTAATCAAGCATCTATGAGAGGCCCGAGATCTGGATTTGAGATGTGATCTCAATATCCAAGTCACTATAGGTGGAATAGTACAATCGCTCTGTCCTTATCTCCAAGTATCTGCGGAGAAAGCACATTATTCTTGAAGGAGTTCAAGAATAATTCCTATGATGAATTTAGTATCCAAGCAAGAAGGTCTTGATGATTAAATGAGATTTAATAATCAAGTATAATATGAATAAGATTCATATTATGAGAATGATTGTCTAAGATAATTAAATGAGATTTAATTATCAAGTATAATATGAATAAGATTCATATTGTGAGAATAATTATCCAAGATAATTAAATGGGATTTAATTATCAAGGATAAGTAGATCATGGATAGTGCTATCCAGAATATCTGTGTATATTATAAATGAGATTTATAATATATCAGAGGGAGAGAAATATTGTAAATAGCATTTATTAATTATTAATGTGGATTGGATTCACATTAGTTAATTAATTGGAAATGTAATTTACAAATTAGTTTGGGATATGAATATGATTCACATATTTTTCAATGGCATGATTGAAATATTCACAAATTAATTTGGAATTAATTTAGTAGATATTATTGCAATAATATTTATTGCAATTTATTGAGAAATAATAAGATAAATAAAAGGAGACAAAATACCACCAAATAAGAGGTGGCGTCACTTATGAATTAGTCATAGGTAACGCCCCCTTAAATGTAGGTTGGTTTGTTGCCTCTCTTTTTTTGTTATCATATTATCTCTTAATAATTAATTCATCTGAATTAAATTGTGTTGATAATGATTCAATATATATTTAATTTAATATAAATTAATGCTGTTGGTTTTTGACCAACAACAATCATGGTCATTGATTAATACACAGATCAACTTAGCCGTTGGATCTATGTGTCCCATGGATTGAGATCCATTGGATCCTAAACTAATATAAAAGGAGGGCTAACCTAGCCTTTCAAAGAAATCATCAAGAGTTGTAGAAGCCTACTACTCTCTCTCTCTCTCATTCTCGCCCTCTCTCTTTATCTTCTCCAAGAAGTGGCCGTCCACTTTGTGTTGAGAAGGAGAGTCTCTCTCGCCTTCGCCTTCGACGACTCGAGGATCTCTTTCTTCTTTGGGTTTGCTTGCTCTAAAGGAAGATGACGGATTTCGTTAGACGAAATCAGGGGATTCATTGTTTGGATCTTCATCGAGGATTACGGGAGGAACGCGCCTCATCATCGCGCCTGCAAGTGCGTTCTTCGTAGATCGGATTTGAGCCAGGAGGATCTCTTGCTTTAGAGATCTTGTGATCGCAACCACGCTCCAAGAGGTATTCCTTATACTTTGTGGTTTGATGAAACGATCCGAGAAATGTTCTCGTGATCATGTGGTTTCATCACTTGATTATTTTTTTTAAATTTCCATTGCATCTTGCGACTAGTTCGACTAGTCGCCCCGATCGTATGAGATACGATCGTCACGCTTCCGTGATGCGCTTGAGGATTCTCAATATCCTTCAGGGAATGTATCCCATGTGCAATAATAATGGATTTGTCTAGAGGTACTAATATATAGGACGTGAACTGAGCTCTACCTCCACAAAGATGATAGGATACGCCAGAATCCATAATCCATTTTGTCATGTCTGCCATGTAACAACTATAAGGGCATAAACCATACCCGAGGTACTAGTAGAGGCTCTGGTTGTGTTAGTGACATCAGAAGGACCATAAGAAGCACTAGTACTGGCGGCAACAAGAGTCATAATCTCCCTCAGACATAAGACAAGGTCATCGAACTTCTAATCAGTAGAAGTAGCAAGAGGCAGATCTTGCTCGGCAACACGAGCATAAGCGAGATAACTATGTTGTTGGTAGTAAGTGTTCTTAGAGTGGAAAGAACTATGACAGTAGGTGCACGGTTCATGCAGTCGCCTGCCTCCTCTGCCATGGACACCTTGTCCTCTAAACTGATCTCGACCTCCTCTACTTTTAGATGCGGCCATCGTAGAGGAGGTTCGAGTAGTGACATCATGTGACATCACATAATCCCGCTCAGTCTGTTGTAAGCCTCTTCCATATGAGGTGTATACACACCCATAAGAAGCTAGATGCGTCAGGCATCATGCTATAAGTCAAGTGTCATCAAAAACATGTCAATCGTAGTGATATTCCTGTATGCCCGTTGTTGCTCTGAGAAGTGGTCAGATGCATGAAATTGTGAAGCTTCCCAAACATGCCCATGAGCCATGAGCTGAAGACATGAAGAGGGAGACCATCCTGCTTGGTTGTGAAGATGTTGTACTGAAGTGTAGGATTTTTACCTCATTCCTTGCCCGAGAGCAAGCGACTGCAAGGATGTCCCATGTTGTCGTGGTAGTAGGCTGATCAAGGATGTCATTGGCTATCTCTGTGGGCAAAGAATCAAATAGACATAGACACACATATGTTCCATCTTGCTTCTACGAAGCATTCTAGTCTTGTAAGCCATTTCCGACCGAGTCAGAATGTGCTCCTTGTTATTGCATTACATGTTGGTCATAAACTGCATGAACCATAACTCATATTTGGTCCCATCCATCTTGACAATGGGTGACAGGTTTTTGAAGGCACCAAAGGAACATAAGTCACCCTTATTTTATGACATGACTACGAAGACGACATGAAAGGATGTGACCGGGGCTATAGATCGATTTGAGGCATCCACACGATCATGCGAGGAATCAATTGTATGTGTATACCCATCCTACAATCGCTCCCATGAACTTTGGCATTGCTATAAAGAGGATGAGTTAATTTAACATCTCAAAATCACCTAGAACCCCCCTACAAATCAGATCTCTCAAGGACATAGGGCAGATGAAAAATGCGAATGAAGGGTCTATGGATGCCTAGCAGTTGCCCTAATTGGTTGCGTGGTTAGATACAACCCCTGACGATGAGTAAAAGGGTTTATGACCACCTCTACTGGTGGCTAGTCCAAGACACGATTGCTTACGGTAGCGAGGGAAGCCTGAAGAGGACCTTAGACGACAACATTGTCGTTGGCAGCGCCTAAAGCAGCTCGCATAGATGCCCTAACGATGGCAAGGATGCCATGCAAGGGCCTGCAACAACACCAAACGATAACGGTTTGGGACATCAACGTCTGTCGAGTAGGGCACGAGAAGGCGCCAGTGAGCGAAGGGACATGCCAGACGATGGGGGTAGGGGCCAGAGGGTCTCAGGGCTCCGGTATAAGACCTTTACTCTGATATCATGTTGAGATAAAATAGTGGCTTATTTATTATAGGTGCCACATGGCTCTCTTATATAGGAGGGAGAAATACTAGAGGGCAAATTACATAATATATAAGCAAATATAGACAACTCTTAACAATCGTAGCATATAAAAAAGTGATATATATTTTTCTGAGAGGTATTAGTTTTAGCAGCACATTATTTTGTAATGGTAAATAAACAACAATATCACATAAAACGATTTTTATCAATCCCTAAGCAAAATGCAGTATATACCAAAAAGAATGGTTTGCATTCGTCTTTTGGTTCGGTGATAAAACAGAGAGCATATATGCACATAATTCACAGAAGTAATACACACAGTTCAATGTTCCTTATTTACTCATACAACATATTTTTTCTACCACATTCAATATATTCCTGTTCATTAATTCCTCTCGTTCAGTCATCTACATGGACAAAGAAGGATACGTTATATAAATTATGTTATAATGCCGAAAATAATAATCGAAATATCTATCTACCTTGTTTACCTATGTCATCTTACAGTTTATCAAAGATACCATTTTCTATTAAAAAAACTTATTCATGAGATAAAATAAAATAATAATATTAATCCAACATTAATTTCCCATATTCTTTTTTAAACGAATTTTCTGAATTTCTACTCAAGAATCTGTAACTAAAACTTGAATTTACTTAATAATAAAATTGTAACATTAATAATAAAATTACAAGATGTAATTGTTTCATAACTGGCGTATTTTTCATAACATTATGTCAAAAAGTAGTAACAAATAACGATTCTGTCTGTAACTATTGAAGTTAAGAGTTGTAAATAAGACAACAATAATATATAACCTTAGAAAATGCATTCATAACATAAGGGCACGTTCGGTTGGGGGTTACCCCCAATTTGGGTGGATTACCCCCCGAATCCCATATTCCTAACACACTAGTGGGATCCACTCTCTTCCCATTAAAACATTATATATTATACCATCATATCATCTAAAAATCATAAAATACTCAATTTCTACTCACTATTCCAAACTTCAATACAATCACATCACAATAACTACCCACTTTTTCAATTTTCAATACAATCATATCACAATAATTATCAAAATTTTCAAATTTCAATACAATCACATCACACAAACCCTCACAACCCTTAATCCACCTACCAAATACACAAACACAAAAACGGGTTATCCTCCCCCGGATAACCCACGAACCAAACGCGCCCTATTGAATTTTGATGAAGGTTTCACCCTCTTCTCTAAATTCGATATCATACAGCATTCTAAAAAATCTTCGATCATCTAAATAATACAAAACAAAGTTGTTCTATATCTACAACAACAAAGGAATAAAAAAATATAAAAAAACTTATATATTATTTCTATGACTCCTACAAACCAATAAGAAACAACAAGGACGAACCTCAGATTTGCTTTTCATTGAGCTTCTCTTTTATCTTTTATTTATCCATTCCTCTCCTCTTCTCATTGTCGCGGATATGGATGAAAACGTTCAGATACGGATACGAATACATGTATAATCATATCTTTATCTATTTTAAAATACGAATATGAAATACGAATATTGAACACATATAAAAAAAGTGTTACCATATCCTTAAAAACGAATACGAATGTAATACGAATATTGGATACGAATAATAACAGAAAAATTTAATAGATTGACTAAAATATACATGTTTAGGATGGTTTACACGTAAAGTAGATGTATCAGATATAGTGATTTAGTAACAATTATATCAACAACGGTAAATGCAATCATAAAATGTTGTTACGCAAAGTTATAAATAAATCTATTACTATACTTATGTACTAAAATGAATATACGATACGAATGTGAATATTAGCAAATGTCAAAGTGATATCCATATCCACATCCATTTTACAACGAATAATGTCAAAATATGTATAAAACGAATACGATAACGAATCAGATACGAATATATTCATATTCGTTTTCATCCCTAGTCGCGTAGCTGCATAATTCACTAAATGGAAAGCAAATGTTCACTTCAACTGTGTTGTGAGCAATATTGGAAATTTAACTTGTTTTAGAATGTTGAAATTCAGCATGATAGTATCATTTATGTTAACCTTTCTATCCACAATGTCGATCATAATACGCAACTTTTCATTTAATATGATCTGCATTTTATATTTCAATCAAGTCGTACGGTTAAGATGGAGTGCTCAATAGGAACCTAATGATACTTATGATAGTTGAAAACATCATCTCACTTTCTCTCCCTCCTTTTCTTTCCACATGCATACACATAAATACATACATCCAAATCGATATCCATTTGAGGACAAAAATATATCACTTGATATGTCTGTGTGTATAAATCCATATTAGTAATTATTAGAGATCTATTTGTAACTATATTTGATATATAAATACTATGAAATACTTCCAATGTATTTGTTTCATCAGAATATCCCATATAACAAATTTAATACGCAAACATATATTAACGCATCCATATCTATAACTTCGATAATATCTGTTTTGTACATACTTCAACACACACACATACATGTGTGTGCCGGAAAAAAAGGGTATGCTCATTGGGAGCATATAACTTACATGCTCATACCCTTCTCTCCATGTTTTTTTTTATTTTTTTTTGAAATGAAATCCAAGAGGATTTATATCATATAACACCATGATGTCATTCAAAATTCAAGTTAATTCGAGACTTTCGTAATATCCGGGTCCTAAACCTGGTCCGTTATTGGGAATTATTAACATAGACAACTTGTTGAGCTTGGGTCTAACAAGAGTCATTGACCACAGCCCAAAATGTTTGAGCCCATGTTGTTTAGTAGTAGACCCCACTATTACAAGTTACTACCACACTTTATGGTTAATAGACGATGTATTGTGTTTGGGGTGCTACAATCATTCTCACTTATATTCACAATGTGCTCGTTGTGAAATGACCTGTGACCTATTCCCACTAATAGTGATGATTTCACCTCTTGGGTAGTCCTTTCATTCTAACTCTATGATAGAGGCGACTTCACCTTTTGCATAGTCCTTTCCACCGTTAAAGGGCATCAACTATGATGCCAATTGTGACGTTACGTTACTTAGACCCGGTTCATTTTTTTTCCGGTACTGTCATTTCTTTTCATTTTTCTCTCACTTTTACTTCAAATAAGTATGGAGGAAGCCCCATAAAAATAAACTAAAAAAGAGCAAAATCACTTGGAAACAAATAAAAGCATCATTCATTTGTTGCATCTTGCACTCTCTTTCTTCTAATGTCCTACATTTTTTCCAATATACTATTATCATGGGGACATGGCTCCTGCTAAGTAGGGGGAGGGTGCATCGCATTTCATGCATGTCTTTTTTTATCATATTTTTTTAAAAATCCATATAATGGATTCTATTTTACATTTCTTTTATTTTCAAAAAATCCAAAATAATCATTACATTATTTTTTTCGAAATATCAGGAAAAAAAATTCAAAAATGTCTAACTTTTTCAAAGGAAAACATTGCCTCATTTTTGCATATTTTTCAAAAATTTCTTTTTGCATAAATACCCAAAATCATACAAAATTTTGCAAAAAATCTTATTTTTTTAATAGCAAATTTTTCTTCAAAAATCCAAATATTTTCCTACCTTTTCCCAACTTTTTGGGATTTGAAGCCTACTTCTACAAGTTTTGGATTTAGAATGAGAAGACCTTAATCCACTTAATTTCATAGGACTTCATTACGTTTACGTATTCGATTTCTTCAAATTTATTTTAGACTTAATTCCTTGAGTTCTGCTAATTTTATGTGGTGACCAAAATGTGCCTAAATAAATCATCTTGACAGATATAACACTCTTTTACTCTTGATTGATTATTGAACAAACTGTACCTTACACCTTAGTTCAACTCAGTTTACTTGTACAAGAGATTGTTGCAATCTCTAGCATGGGAAGGGAGTGAATATGAATCTCGAGGTAAGAAAAATTCAATGGTCTAAGTTTAGGAACTACTTATTTCTATAAGCTTGGATATAGCAAACTTGCCTTGTACATGTATCTGAAAATCACCTTAATATCGATTGCCACAAAATCCTATCAAAAAGAAGGCACAATAAGGATTGCCTATTTTAAAAGTACAATTGCAAAGCAAGGATCTACGGAAGAAAATTCCACTCAAATACTATAGCTCTATCAAATAAGTCAAGTGGAAAAACCTTAGAAAATCCAAGTTCGCTACAATTTGGACCATCTTCTTTTGTTGATAGATTCATATGAAATGAGAATACACCCAAATTTAGAGAAAATAGAAGCTTTAAATTTTGTTGATCGAGATAATATGACTTGATCATATAGAATTCTGTAGAAAGTCGTATTCGATGAAAGTCGTATGTAGACGGAACCGACTAAATTTGATAAAACTCAAGGGTTGTCTAATTGAATACTCAAATCTAAGGGGAGACCGAACACATTCAATCTTTGTTTTTTTGGGTTCAAGCTTGGCTAGAAAATCAGGAGAATACCATCCAGTAATTATTTTTACAATTAATGGAATAATGTTATTTCAAAAAGTAATTCTCTTACATAATATATACAGCATACCGGTAATGTACACTATTTTCTTGCATGAAGATTTCCTCAATAGAAGAGGCTGTCGAGCAGAAGATGACATTTTTTTGATGAAGATTTGAGGTTTTCAATCTACTTTATTAGATTTGATAACATTATTAAGATAATGTGCTCATTCGTGACTCTGTGAAGATTTGTAGGTTCCATGCCAGTTGATTCTAGTTTCAATTATTCGATGTATATTTTTTCATGTTTACAAAGATTTTTAAAGAATATATGCATTTATAATAATCGAAATGGACATAGGAGAAAATCCAGGAGCTAAAATAAAATTATAAGCAAAAAATTGAAAGTGGAAAAAACTGCAGGCAATTCGACCACCCCTTCCTCTTCATAAATCCTAAAAATTAGCAAATAAATATATTTTGTTGATTACCACAAAATGAGCACTCAAACCTTAACCAACATCTAAAAATCAGAAAACTGTATACAATATCTTAAACAATATTCCATCACGAGAATAGTCATATCTAATTGTATGGTCTTTAGAAATATACAATCATTATCATATGACAATATAACTATACAAGTAACAAATGAGCAAAATATTCTTATTGAAAATATAGTGAGATGTTTTTTACTCCAAGACCAAACTTTCATCATGTCCTACTAACTTATATTTATTATAAAATTAAAAAAAATTCAATTAATGTAAAAAATAAACTGTATTAATGACTAACTGAATGTATAAATATCAAATCAGATCTCAAAGACTGTTCAAGATATTTGTTAAGCAGAGTTATTATTTTCAACTTTTATTTTACATGGTTTAGTGGGAAAAATGACTTAAAATAAGATATAATTGAAAGAAGAAGCCAATTTTAAATATTAAAAAAGAGAACAAAAATATTACACTAAAAGAATCCAAAGAACGATAAGAAAAAACCTCATCAAGAGATATATCATACACCAATTAACGAGTTTTAAATATGAAAAACCTCATCGAGAAATAACGAACACAAACATAAAAAGATCAAAATCAAAAGAGAAAGGGAAGAGAAAGGATCGATGAAAACAATGTGGGGAAGATGATTGTTGAGTTCTCAACGAAGCTGACGAGACACAACTGCCCATCTTCCCCCCGCAAATAGAAGCGATCGTTATCGCAGGAATCACTTTCGGCAAGAAGCGCACGGGATTTGTAAAGCGCATCACCGATACACACTATCCTGCAATCAATCATACTCCCTTCGCATATCAAATCGAACAAAAAAGAGATAACGAAGAACGGATTGAAACGGAGAACGGGAAGAAGTCGAGAGATGGGGCGCAAAACCCTAGCTGCCAGAAGTTTCGTGGAAGGGCGTCGAGGTCTCGCGTGGGGTTTTATAGGGAGTCCCGGAGTTTAGTGGCCCAAAACCCTAGCTGGCTGGTTATTTACTATACTGCCCATGGGGTGTTTGATCCGTTTTTAGGGTTTTAATCAAAATTTTTAGGCCTTGTTCATTTGGAGGATAAGGGGGAATGGAATAAGGGGATTAAGCCACCAACACGATTCCCCGTGGTACGACTATTCCCCATTATTTCATCTTATTTCACTCTTATTCCTATCTTTATCCCACCTTACCTACCGTTATTTCACCTTATTCTCCTTATTCCTATCCTCCAACCGAACGGAGAATAGACCCTTATTCCCCTTATTCCCCATCCTTATTCCTGCTTATTCTCCTACCGAACGGGCCCTTAGGGTTTTTATCAGTTGTGCCTTTATGAGATGTTGCAATTTCAATTATGCCCCTCCCTTTTTTTGAAATATCAATTGTGCCCCTGCCTTTTTGCAAAATTCACAGTTCTGCCCTTCTGTTAAGGTAAAGTAGGAGCATAACTGATATTACGAAAGGACAGAACTGTGAATTTTGCAAGAAAGTAGGGGCACAACTGATATTTCAAAAAAAAAACTGAAATTGCAATATCTCAAAGGGGCACAACTGATAAAAACCCAAATTTTTAATCCCAAATGGAACATGAATGGTCCAACATGGGACGATTGAAAAATTGAAAGGATGATGTAATTCACCAGTTGGATCTATTTTTCTTATTCTCAATGTCTTATAGGAAGATCAAGTGTTAGTATATACTTACCGATAAGAAAGTATCACCCTTCAGGCTGCGTTACAGATGTTGTCGATCAACGAAAGAGAGAACTAGCATGTTTACCGATAAGGAGAGGTGTGTGATTGAGGGAGATGCTTGGAATCCAAGTTCACCTTGTTCAACAAGCATGACTGGTCTTCTCACAAACTCTCTTTCTAGAGATGAGGACTTGGTATTCTCTTCCAGGCATAAAAATGTGTTGCTCTTTCCTTCATGGAAGACATTCTCCTCTTATAAAGGGTTTAATGGGGTTGCCCCTTAAGGGTAGCCAACTGGCTGCCCCGATACTATTTTTTATGATTTTTTTGTTTTTTTTTTGAAAATACCGCAGTGTATTTTCATCACTATATCCATCTAATATGTCATTCGAATTTTGTCAGAAACAAAGACTCTTATGCCATCCATCTAGAACATGTCAATTACAACAATTCTAAGACCGTTAAAATTACATGTTCTAGATGGAGGGCATATGAGCCTCTTTTTCAGATGAAATTTGAATGACATACTAGAGACATATAGTGATGAAAAAAACATTGCGATATTTTTCTAAAAAAACAAAAAATCGTCAAAAAATGATGCAGGAGCAGCCAGTTGGCTACTCGCAGGGGGCAACCCCATTAAACCATTTTATGAATGTGCTCTTTCTCGAGATGGGTGACCTAGCGGTGGAGGGATTTCTTACTCGGTCAAGCAGCCTTATGTTAACTTTGATTGGTTACAATGATAAATGTCATCATTTGCGAACATGGTCGAGCACTCACATTTTTTTATATCATTTGTCAACGATGAAGATCCATGTTTTTGTTCACTTGATCTTAATTGTTAATTGTAAAGTCCTGGACTTAGATCCTCATACTATTATCGTGGAAAACTAACCCTTAAAACGATCGTTGTCGCGGAGGACTAGCTAGCCCTCTAACACTTCAACATAGTTCCACATATAAAAATCACAAAGTATGAGTGTTATAAAAGTAATATATTACTATTTGACAATTTAAGCTTACGCATTTTGAGTGACTGCTAACGGATACAACTAAGTTCGAACCCAACAAATTGTCATAGTCGGTTTTCCACGATAATGACATGAGAATTTAAGTCTAAGACATTACATTAACAGTGGTAAGATCTTCCATATCTTATCTTATATATAACTAAAGCTGGATAACTTTCAAAAGTTATGATCCATTGCCACGTGGACATCCTCTTTGCTTCTCGACGGTGCTTCCTCCCTTTGCCTCTCACGTACCTTCTTCCCTCTTTTGTGCTCTCTCTCTCACGAATGTCTCTCCATTCTCTCTCTATCCATGACTTTTCCCTATTTATCTCTCTTTTTGCAACTACCGTCTCTCCATTCTCTCTCTCTCCAAGACTTCCCATGTTTATCTCTCTCCATTTAAAATCCCACACAAGGCCAACACCTTCCTCCATATACCTATATTTTATTAAGTAAATTATCAACTTACATTATTACACATTCTGCTAATATATTTTAATAAACTTTTGTAATTTTCTTTTTTTTACTTCGTCAAGCTTATTAATTAGGCTCACTTTTTATATGATATATTATTTATACTATTTTTTAAGATGAAAAAAATTACGAATGTAACTATTGCAATAAAAAAATTTAATTTTCAAGATCATAAAAAGAACTTTTATATAATATGCAACTATTTGTCAAACATAATTATAATATTAGTTATCAATGTATATGTAATGTTGAGTGCAAAAACAGATTAAAAAGACACTACTGCAAAATTGGAATATAGTACCTTTCCCCATATCTATCACTAAATCAGTCATTGTTAAATATATAGCGACAATATTATTCGTTGTAACATAAATTTTTATATTCAAAATTAGCGACGAAAACTATATCATTAGCGATGGTCCATACAATGATGCTTATCTATTGCTATTTAAAAAACTTTAACAAATCATCGTTATTTTTTAGTTGAAAATTTTGAAATGATTATTTAAAATTTTGAAAAATAATAACATATAAGTGTCCATATATGGATGTTCACTAATGATATGACGATGGATATAATATTCATTGCTAATATCAAGTATCGTTAAAGTGACCTTTTTTTCAAAAACCATCACTTAATCAACCATTGAAAAATTATTTTGCAACACATAGAGTTATTTCTATATTTTAACAACGGTTGATTTAGTGAAGACTTTGAAAAAAAACGACCTTATAGCCCAATTTTATCATAGTGTACTATGAAAATGGCTATTGAAACAAAGATCACCTCAAAAAATCTATTTAATACATATAGCATCCTATCATTGATAAATATCCACATCTATGCATAAAAGTACACATATATGATACATATATATGTATTGTATTCTTTCTATCTACTGTATTGAATAAACGAGCAATAATGTGTTAGATATTATAAATATTAAGCAGATCCATAATTTTATTAGAATAAATTATAGTAGTCTAAACATCCTCAAAATGATGAAAGGCATGCGCCATCAATCTTCCATTCATAAAAACCTAAATATTGTTATAAAATGTCAACCATCCTTCCATTAATAATGAATTCATCTGGATTTATATTTAAAGTTTTTATTTTAAGATTTTGAATGGTTGATCTCATACTAATTGTTATATTTTGTACGGATGAAAAAAAATGTTACTCTTGCTACATACTTTTTTGCACAGAATTTTTCAAAAAATATACCATTAACTATTAAATTATACATACATTCCATTCCATGTTTTTCTATATAGTATAGATAGCGGCTAAGAAAATAATTACTATTAGATCATTTTTGCTGAGAGGGATTTTCGACACTACTCACATATGTGTATATATTTTACTTCCATCACATAGATACACTGCTTTGCAATAGTTGAATTATCAATGCTTAATAACTTATAATATACTTATCTCTTTCATAGATCTTTAATTTAATAATTTAATAGACCATGTAGTATTAGATATTAAATTTTATATAGAGTTTAATATGGGAAGTCATAAATTGAAATTGTACTAATACACAATATATTACCTATATCAAAAAGTTGTTTAACACTTTTATCCCTCTATCTTTCATTAATATCAACTCCGTTGTCCCTCTATCTCTCCCCAACCAACAATTACCATCTATATTCACGTATGTGAGGTTCTTCTCTCCTCACCCCCATTCTATATTTACTTATTTAGAATTATATAAGAACATGGTTTATACTTTCTCCTGTAATCTTTCTTCTGCTCCCTCCAACATAATCTTTTTATCAGGCCCGATTATCTCTATCCTCTCTTTCCCCTCCATCGTACTCTCTCCCAATCAATGTATAAATTTTTAAATTGACTTTCTTTTTTGATAGATTATAATATAAATAATAGTTTATGTAAAATTTTCTTACAAGACAAAAATGGAACTTAGCTAAATTGATTATCATAAGAGTATTTGGTGAAAAAAGAATATTTATTTTGTAAAGATAAATTTTATGAAAGGAATTAAATAGATGGACAAGTATAGAGGACAAATTATAAGTATAAAACTTATATGAATATTCCTATATTTTATAAGAACGGTAACACATGTATTAATTTGATTTTAAATTTAAATATCTAAGCAATGAATATATAAAACTTTTTACTGTATTCCATCTATGCAATATAAATTCCTTTATATATAAATCAATACCACAAAATTGACCTAAGACATTTAATATTCCCATACCACTATAACAAAATTGAGCTATAGTGACGGTTTTGAAAAAAAATCCGTCACTAAATTAGCTGTTGTTAAATATATGATGACGATATTATTCGTTGTGAAATGAGTTTTCGTACTCAAAATTAGCAACGAATAGCATATCTGTCGTTATATCATTAGCAACGGTCCACCTAACAATGCATATCCGTTGCTATTTTTCAAAATATCAACTAATCGTCGCTATTTTTATTAGTTCAAAATTTTACGACGATTAATTAAAATTTTAAAAATAGCAACGGATAAGCGTCGCTATGTGGACCGTTGCTAATGATATAACGACATATACGATATTTGTTGCTAATTTGAGTACGAAAATTCATTTCGCAACGAATAATATCGTCATTATATATTTAGCAACGGCTAATTTAGTGACGGATTTTTTCAAAACCGTCACTATAGCTCATTTTTTTGTACTGTACTAAAATATATTATATTCATATGACACTAATAAAAAATATTACTTAATTCTAAATTCATCCCGCCGCGAAGCGCGGGTCTGTTTGGCTAGTTGATATGAAAGTGTGATAGGGCCACTTCATATGTGAGATGACAGAAGATAAAACCGTCAAGATATGTGAGAAATGTGTAATTTAGAATTTTGACCTTGTCGCTAATGTCGAAAAATGATAAATTTTACAACTTTTTTAGTATAAAAAAACAAAACTCGATGAGACTTGTACATTTTTTTCATCCATCTCTTCCACACAAGTCTACATGGAATTTGAGAATATTTAAGTTCGTCATTATACCAAGTAATATAAGTATTTTCTGTCGTTTAAAGCATATTTTTGAAATCTACTTTACCGACGAAATCGTTACAATACAAAATAACAATTGATATGAAATAAGATTCACATTGAAATAATATCGACGTGTTTCTCCTTTTTGCAATTGAATGACAACATTTACATCATTTAATAGTTCAGAACAAGGAATACATGTTAATTTGGATTTAGATGTTTAATTTATATTGTAAATTTATATTGTAAAGGAAGATAAATCTCGGAATATTTAAATTAGTTAAATGAAGATTGACGAATTCCAGACGAGAAGTTGATGGAATCATCTCGGAACCGTCCAATCGGGCTTCAACGTTTGGAAGACATACCATCATGGTAAGCAAAGGCGGTATAATTGGCAGAGAAATCCCGTATCAAATACACACATTAGTCAATGTTTACAATTGGATAATTTACGGATCGAGTCCCCATCTATAGACCCGATCCCAATATAAGTCCCCATCTTTTATTTGTAACAATTAAGATCCTCGCCCCGTTTGCATAAACAGCTTCGGGTACTGCCGTTAGAATATGAAATTGCCTTCACGCCACTCCATCTTCTTTCTTCCCCTGTTGTTGTTTCTTCTCTCCATCTTCTCCTCGCATCTCTCGTCAACACCCAAATCATCCAGTGTGGAACCCATCACGCCATGCCACTCCATCTTCCTCCTCTCGCGCTTACTCTTCTCACGCAATCATGTCCACCTCCATCCACACGTGGTGGCCAAAGTAGCTGCTTCACCGCCCACTTCAAGCAGCACGCACACACTCTTCATGTAACCCTTCACCTCCATCCGAGCTAACACCTAACAAACCATCGGTTGAGGAAACTCCCCCTTGTGCAGCTACCCACTGATCTGCAGGCATACTTCAAGTGGAGAATGAAACGTCTGAGCAACTCTGCTACCAGTGCTTAGGCAAGAAATGAGGAGGCTCTCCTTTTCAGCCGCAATCAGCAGATCTGTATCAGGAATAACGAGGCTCAGAGCCTCATCATCCGAGGGCAGCCACACCGAACCGCATATCTCAAAGGTGTCTCCCTCGCATTCAGCTATGTCATCAGAGAGTGGACTTGCAACAGAGAAGCAGTGGACTTGTGCTCCAAAAGAGTCGAAGCCCGTTAACTTGAGAGTTGTTCGATCACTATATCTCGAAAATATGTGGCTTCACGGTGGCATTGGTCCTGATCGGTTGCAACTTGCTCACCGAGAAGATGGAGAACGACGGCTTCAAATGGGGGATAGAGGGAGGTCGGATGTGGGATCATGGATTCAAAGGGGGTGAGGTGGGCATTAGGAATTGAATTAAAAGTTGGGGTAATCATGTCCAGTCAATTTCATCCCGACCTGTAAATTACCCTTAATTCGAAACACCCTAAAATTGATGATATATTCGGATTCTTTGGTTATTCCTTGCGAGCAAATCAATGAAAACAAACAGCTGGAAGCCAAATCAATGAACCTTGAATAGTCTAGTCCACTTAACAAAGAGAAACTGATGGAATGACTTAAGGGAGAAAGTATCTGTACAACTGGATAGGTGAAGAAGCATTGATCCTTAGACACATCAGCAAGAACATTTTGCTCGCAGGTGATCTCTTCATGTATGTGGTGGTTACTTCTTTACTAAAGAAAGCTACCCATCCTTGCCTGGTCACAAGAAGAGTTTTCTGCCTCATGATGTTTTCTCGAGCTTTGCGACAGAGTCTTTGTGTGCTCTAGCCATGATGGTTTTGTCAGCAGCAATGAAGAAGGCAGAAATGGCAGCTGAAACAGAGTCAAAATATGAGTTCTCTGACTTTCAGTAGCACACTACAATACAGAGTATGTAAATCTGATCTAGCTTGCTGGCTTCTTAAGAAACAACATCAATCAATCATGCAGATGAAAAAGAATTTGTCTTGGCATTTGGATATGCTAAACCAGCTCTTATATGCCCTCTTAGTGAATGCACATAATATAGAATAAAGTTAAACTTCTCTCAAACAATGTGATTTGCAATTGCAGTTACATGAAGGAGTTATCATTGCAAAAAAGGGGGGAAACATGCGAAGGTGTCCGCTCCAATTATATTAGACGAGTAGAAAAAAATTAAGGTTACCTTACATGAGCCATGACTCGAGAAGAGTCTTGGCATGATAGATTACATTTCAAGAGCAGTTTTTCATTTGATGTTTTCATGATTTAATATAAAACAAACATGATCAATACGTTAACATCAACTAATAAAGAAATAAATGTTATTGGAGAACTTCACCAATAATACTAACTATAATTTTTTTATATGCTAGGAAATCAACAAACCATAAAAACCCTGAATACCATGACCAATGAACCATGTTTTCAACGTTACAATTACCCAGTGGGCGTACTAGGAGAGTGTCATGAGCATGTGACAACTAAACATACAAAATCAGCTCAGCAAAGAAGGAATTCCGTTCAATAGTGTGTGATTGAAAAGGAAGGGTGATAAAGGGTAGTCGATCCTAAGCGGGGAAAAGAAATAATTTTCAAGACTAGAATTGTTGCTTGCTATCCAGCCCAGGTGGTTACTCTTGTATGGGAAAAAAACACCCAAAAGGTCGCTACTTTCATTCTCCTTTATTACAACCCAAGCTCATGAGCATCCGTCCCCTTGCGCTTATGCTTTGAGAAGGGAACCCCAATTGCCAATTAATTACAGAGTGGAGTAGTTGAGGAAATGATAATAGAGGGAAGTTACTGAAAATGTTGGAGTGAGGAGAGTTATGGTGGTGGTGGGATCTATAAACTTTTCATCAGACAATGCCTGCGCTTTGATTGATCCAGCGGTGTTGCATGAAGAAGAAAGTCTGTCCATTCGCCCTCATTCTAGGAGTCAGGGTTGCCAAATTGACAGGAAAACTGCCTTGGCTGCGTTTCTTCACGCCATAAAATCCAGAAATCAATCATATTTAGATATCTCAACCTAGAAAATAGATGTTTCGATTAAATCACATAGCCCTTAGACCTTGGCCGACTGAGGAATGATGACACTCTAATCTCTGTGTTGTCCACTTGCACGCATTTGCAAGGTAATCACATCTCTAAGTTGCTCGGTTTCTATGGAGTTCAGTCTATTGAGTGCAGGAAACCCTGGTCTAAGGGTGTAAGCCTCAAACTATGGGGCCAATAAGCTCTAGAGTGCAACAAACCCTGATATATAGGTCTTTTCGCTTTGACAAACCTTAATATATGCGGGCAAATCTCTGGACATATTGAGTTAGAAGGACCCAGATGCTAGACCTGGCAAAACTCAATTTTCTTTTTTAAAAGACATATCTAGGTATGGATCTAACCTTCACATTGGAGTATCTTGGATCGGTGTAATGCAATGCGAAGGGTTTGGTGTAGTACCCAAACCATCTTGATTTTCATATGTTTGGCCTGAGAACATTAGGGTCCATCTCCCTTACAAGAATCTCAATGCGAAGGGTTTGGTGTACCCAAACCATCCTGATTTTCACTTGTTTGGCCCGAGAACATTCGGGTCCATCTCCCTTACGAGAATCTTAAATATATTTACACAAAAATGAAAGATGTATATAAATAATAAAATTTAAAATTCCTCTCTGCTTGGAGCGTGGATGATCTTGTAGAAATAGTTAGTAGTGTTATTATCTCTTTATGGAGTTTGTTGTTATTTCTTTCTTTTATATAGACCTCTCTGTAATTTACCCTAAGGTCTCTCCCTATATAAGAGAGCCTAGGGTTTTCTGAATAAAACAACGAAGTCTCTTTTCCCAACATGGTATCAGAGCCACCCTAGGGCTCTCGCGCCGCCCCCTTTCCCTTCCCCACCCGCCGCCCTCTTCCCTCCTCGGCGCCGCCTTTCCTCTCCGGCTCCGATCGAGGCTCCCACGCCGCCTTAGGACTTCTTCCTAGTCCACCAACGACGGTACCAGCCCCCAGCCAGCGGGTCTAGACCGCCGCCGAAGGCCCCAGCACATCTCCGCCTGCAGCCTTTCGCCTCCAGGCGGCCCCCAGCACCTCCTCGCCTGCTGCCTTAGGTCACACGGCGGCCCCAACCCAGTCCCGGAGGTCTCAGGCGTCGCCCTAGCTCTCCAGCCCGGCTGCCAGCACAGCCGCAAATAAGATCAGCGGCTCCCAGTCCATCGGTCGGCACCTGTTAGCCGATTAAAGGGCTGTAAGCCTACGTTGAGGCGTGCCCTAGCTCTCTCTTCATCCGATATGTGGGTTTGAGTGCGTAAACGTCTACATACGCACTCAAATCCGATGCAGTTTTTGTAGACATCCAGTATTACGTCTACACATCCTAGTTCTTCTCCAAGCGGCAGTATGTCAGAATCAAAAGTTGATATGCCCTCCACCGGCGCATTCAAAGGTCCTGCGCCAATAGTCAAGATGGACGGGTCTAACTACGAGCTCTGGGCTATGCAGTTCATGAGCCTTATGAAGTCGAATGGTAAGAAACATATTCTTACCGAGGATGAGCCCGCAGAGAAGACTGGGATTTATGCCTCATGGGAGGCTGATGATTCCTATGCAAAGGTCTGGTTGTCCGGCACCTTAACGACGGAGATTGCCAATGATGTCCTCCATCAGCCCACTGCTAAGGCAATGTGGGAAATTCTTGCCGCCACATATTCGCAAGTGCGAAATGAGACGAAGATGTTGCAGCTTCAGCACGACATATTCACAATGAAGCAGAGCGGCAGACCTCTCCATTCTCTTTATACATCCCTAAGAGGGATGTTCGAGAAGTTATATAGTATCATCCCTCTGACTGCAACACCTGAGCAGCAGAAGGCGTTTCGAAACGCCACCATGGTTGGTGTTCTTCTTGCGGCCCTTGACCCAGAGTACGATGCAGCTCGATCTCAGATACTCGCTGATGCAGTTATTCCTCCAGTTGAGGATGTTTACAGACGGCTTAGCCGCATTCCAGTCTCCTCCAGCTCTTCTACTCCACCTCCTTCAGCGATGGCAGTCTCGCGTGGGAGAGGTGGACCACCATCTGGCCGTGGTCGTGGACGTGGCCGTGGACCCCAGGGGAGGGGTGGTCGCTTTAGTCAGACATGCTCCTATTGTCGTCGCACAGGACACTCGGAGGAGACATGCTATTCGAAGCATGGATTTCCAGCATCAGCACGCATTGCAGAGCACTCTCAGTCTCCACTGACTTCTACTGCAGATAGCCGATTTGACGAACTTGTCGCTCGTCTCCGAGAGATTATGCCACATGCTTCTGGTGATTCGTCTGGTGTTCCTCAGATATTGCTGCCACTGCCTCTGCCAGTTCTTCCGCAGCCGCAAGCTCCTCAGGTAGATCTACTACATCTCATGATATATCCGACTGGATTATTGATTCTGGAGCCACACATCATCTCTGCCGAGATAGAGGTAGATTACAGGCCTACAGGGACATTCCTCCCGGACGCTCAGTACAGATAGCAGATGGTACCCATTCGCCCCTTATTGGACAGGGGGAGGTTTTTCTGTCCTCCACTTTGCATTTACAGAATGTTCTGCATGCTCCTGAGTTCTCAATGAATTTGCTATCTATTAGTCAGATTACGAAGGATTTGAACTGTCGTGCCATATTTGACCCGTCTTCTCTCATTTTTCAGGACATACTCACGGGCAAGGTGATTGGTTGTGGCTCTGAGCAGAATGGTTTATATAGGCTGGTCCGGGATTCATATGCTGGTGTCTCCTCTCATTCTGCTGGACCAGTCTCTCCGTACATTTGGCACCTCCGATTTGGTCACCTTCCACTTCAGAAAATGCGCCATCTTCTGCCTCAGATCTCTCCTAGTTCTTTGTTTCAATGTGAAGCGTGTCAGTTGGGAAAGCATCACAGGTCGAGCTTCCCACGCCGTCTGAGTCGGAGCAGTAGCTCCCCTTTTGAGTTGTTACATATAGATATATGGGGTCCAAGTCGTGTTCCCGATCATCAGGGACACATGTTTTATCTTGTGGTAGTGGATGATTTCTCTCGTGTGTCATGGGTCTTTCTTTTGAAAAATAAATCCGAAGCAGGAAATGTGATCAAAAATTTGATTAATGAAGTGTTCAATGTCTTTTCTGCAAATGTCAAATATGTTCGGACTGATAATGCCCTTGAATTTTGTACACGCTTACTGTCACAATTCCTGTCATCAAAGGGCATTATTCACCAAACCACTTGTGCATATACCTCACAACAAAATGGTGTCGCGGAAAGGAAGCATCACCATCTCTTAGATATTACTCGTACATTGTTGATTCAGAGTTGTGCCCCTATTTCTTTCTGGGGCGATGCTGTCCTTACTGCTTGTTATCTAGTCAACCGTATGCCATCCTCAGTCCTTGGTGAAAAGATACCTATGTCCATTATTTTTCCAGATAAGGAGTTATTCTCACTAACTCCACGTGTCTTTGGCACTGTTGCTTTTGTGCATCGTCTATCTCCCGGACTTGACAAACTCTCTCCTAGAGCAGTCAAGTGCGTCTTTGTTGGTTATTCCAGAACTCAGAAGGGCTACCGGTGTTATGATCCCACAATTAAGAGATACTTTGTGAGTGTCGATGTCACTTTCTTTGAGTCTGTCATGTATTTCTCTCCTGCAGGTGACAGAATGGTACCATCCACTACCACTGATGAGATCTATGTTCCTCCACCACCTACATTGAGTACACCTGAGTCTTCTCCTCTGTCTGTCTCCACGCCAGCACCACCTCCACCACCCCCACCACCTCCTCCACCTCCACCCAATCCACGGCCTATCATATCACCGTTACCGAAATTCTATACGCGCCGGTCAGGTCCTGCTCAGACCACACAACAGCTGATCATCCCGCCTCAGGTATGTTCAGATGGCATTACTACTGACGGGTCAGGTTTGGTACATGTGCAGGATCCTTCAGTTCAGGCTGACACTAGCCCATCTCGTACAGCAGATGACGATCTTGATGTTCCGATTGCTATTCGGAAACAAAAGCGGCAATGTGCCGCTTATCCGTTTGCGTCACAGGTTTCTTTTCACCGTCTCACAGGTGATTTTCAGAGATTTGCCACAGCTTTGTCTTCCGTGGAGATACCACGGACATACCAGGAAGCTTTGCAGAATGAATGCTGGCGATTAGCAATGGAAGAAGAAATGAGGGCCCTGCAGTCTCGTGGCACATGGTCTTTGGTCCCTGCACCTTCTGATGCATCCGTTGTGAGCTGCAAATGGGTCTTTACAGTCAAATACCATGCAGATGGAACCCTGGATAGGTACAAAGCACGCTTGGTCGCTCGTGGGTTTACGCAAACCTACGGTGTGGATTACATGGATACATTTTCTCCAGTGGCGAGACATTCTACCCTTCGTATTCTCTTATCTGTTGCTGTAGTCCGTGATTGGAGTATATCTCAACTAGATGTCAAGAATGCATTTCTGTATGGAGACTTGCAGGAGGAAGTCTACATGCAGCAGCCACCTGGGTTTACTGCTGAGGGGGAGAAGCAGATGGTCTGTAGACTTCACAAAGCGATATATGGCCTCAAACAGAGCCCCAGAGCATGGTTCCAGAAGTTGTCTAACTTGATTGAGCAACAAGGATTCAAGAGGTCAAATGCCGATCACTCATTGTTTGTCCAGAAGTCATCGGCAGGTACGGTTGTTATTATGGTCTATGTGGATGATATTCTTGTTACAGGAGATGATGCACAGGGCATAGAAAAGGCGAAGGCATTCCTTGGTCGTCAATTTGTTACAAAAGATCTTGGAACCCTGAGATACTTTCTGGGGTTAGAATTTGCGAGGAATGCACAGGGTTTGGTAATGACCCAACGGAAGTATATTACAGACTTCCTGACTGAGACGGGCATGGATGGTTGCAAACCATCAAGTATTCCTATGGATCCCAGCGTGAGGCTGTATGATGGTGATACTGATGAAGTAGATAAGAGGAGATATAGAGAGATGGTGGGCAAACTCCTCTACATCACCATAACTCGCCCAGACATTCAATTTGCAGTTAGCAGGGTGAGTCAATTTATGGAGCAGCCAAGACAGGTTCACATGGATGCTATACACATGATACTGAGGTATCTAAAGTCTTCTCCAGGTTCAGGGCCGCTATTCAGAAAGGGCACGGACTTATCTGTCTCAGCATGTGCAGATGCAGATTATGCAGGATGTCCTAAGGACCGAAAATCAACCTCAGGGTTTGCAGTGTTTGTTGGAGGCTCTTTGGTTTCTTGGAAAAGCAAGAAACAAACTGTTGTGGCAAGGTCCAGTGCCGAATCCGAGTATAGGGCCATGGCTCAAGCCAGTACGGAAATGATGTGGGTTCGCTCAGTACTAGAAGATCTACATGTAGCGGTACCTCTACCTATGAATCTTCAGTGTGACAATCAGGCAGCATTGTTCATTGCCAACAATCCAGCTTTTCATGAAAGGACCAAGCATATTGAAGTTGACTGCCATTATACTAGGGACTTGATCCAGAGAGGATTGATATCTACTGCACATGTGAGCTCAGGAGATCAGACTGCAGATGTGTTTACCAAGCCACTGCTCAGAGGACCATTTCAGAGATGTTCGTCCAAGCTGAGCATGATAGATATCTATGCTCCACCTTGAGGGGGAGTGTAGAAATAGTTAGTAGTGTTATTATCTCTTTATGGAGTTTGTTGTTATTTCTTTCTTTTATATAGACCTCTCTGTAATTTACCCTAAGGTCTCTCCCTATATAAGAGAGCCTAGGGTTTTCTGAATAAAACAACGAAGTCTCTTTTCCCAACAGATCTGTTATAAGCAATCCATGTACTATGAACTGCTAAATGTTAAGGTATGCAAAAATAATAATAAGCGATGATCTTCTTTCTATTTGTAACATTCAGTATAGTCGTACCTTTCTGTTATTTCTAATTTCGGTTGTATGCTTTATGTAATTTACCCATAGGCTACTCTCCTATATAAGAGAGCATAGGGCTTATGGAATAAACAACTTGCTCATTTTCTCCCAACATGGTATCAGAGCGACGGTCCTAGACCGGAGTTCTTGAAACCCTAACCCTAACCCTACCCCACCCGCCGGCCCCCTCTCTCTCTCTCTCCTCTGCAGATCGGCGCCGCCCTTCTCCTCGGGTGCTTCTCCTCCGATCGGTGCCTCTCCAGCGCATCTGCGGCGCATCCCAGCCGCATCTGCGCCGCATCTGCGGCACATCACAGCCGCATCTCGACGCACCTCAGGCGCATCTACGGCACGCACCACCGCGTGATCTGCGCATCACCTACGTGCGCACATCCAGTGCGCGATATCGCGCATGATCTGCGCATTCCCAGCGCCTGACCGAGCATCCATAGCGCATCCACAGCGCATCCACAACACCTTCCAACGTGCGTGAGCCATACGCGCATTCACAGCGCGTGCCCAGCGCATCCAGTGCGCGAGTCCAGCGCACTAAGTGCACAGCACACGCGATCCAGTGCGCATCAAGTGCTCCGAGTCCTGTAGCTCCTGTGCGGGTGCACGGTTTCCAGCCCTAAGACCCAGAACATCATCATGGGTTTAGTTGCGTGAGGTCTACACGTGCAACTAAACCCATTTATGTCGTTGTAGACAAATCACAGTGTTTGTCAATCGTTCCAGTCTTCATTTTTCAATATGTCAGAGAGCAAGGCAGATATCCCATCTATTGGCGCATTCCGTGGTCCAGCGCCTATTGTCAAGATGGACGGTACCAACTATGAACTGTGGGCAATGCAGTTCATGAGCATGATGAAGTCTACTGGTAAGAAGCATATTCTTACCGAACCAGAGCCTGCTGAGAAGACTGGAACCTATGCCTCCTGGGAGGCTGATGACGCATATGCCAAAGTTTGGCTATCTGGTACGTTGGCAATTGAGATTGCCAATGACATTCTCCATCAACCCACAGCGAAGGATATGTGGGACATTCTGGCGGCTACATATTCCCAGGCAAAGAACGAGACAAAGATTCTGCAACTCCAGCATGATATCTTCACCATCAAGCAGAATGGTCGCCCTCTACATTCTCTATATACATCACTGAGAGGGATGTTCGAGAAGCTATATAGCTTCATGCCCTTGACAGCCACGCCAGAACAGCAGAAGACATATAGAAACGCCACTATGGTGGGCGTGTTCCTATCTGCACTGGATCCTGAGTATGAGGCAGCACGATCACAGATTTTGGCCGACTCTACTATTCCTCCAATGGAGGAAGCCTTTCATAGACTGAGTCGGATCACAGTTCCCTCAACTGTTGCAAGTCAGAACTCTTCAGCCATGGCAGCAACCAGAGGTCGTGGTTCGTATCACCAGGGTCGTGGACGTGGACCCCGTGGGAGGAGTGGCCGCACTAGGCCAACATGCACCTACTGCATCGAGTCGGACACAATGAAGACACATGCTACTCGAAGCATGGATTTCCTGCATCAGCTCGAGCTGCTGAGCAAATAGAGCCTCCGTCTGCTGCTAGCCTGGATCAGCGGTTTGATGATCTAGTTGCCCGTCTGAGGGGCATTATACCACCATCCAGTCCGGCACCGACTACAGAGAGTCATTCGGATGCTGCTGCTTCTGCCTCCGCATCTACCAGTTCTTCAGGTAGTACACTTGCACTTCACAGTAGTAGATCTGATACATTGCCATGGATTATGGACTCAGGCGCTACACATCATCTATGTGGCGACCAGAGTCTTCTTACGGGATACACTCAGATCCCTCCAGGACGGACAGTAGTCATTGCCAATGGCACCCATTCCCCGATCACTGGTCAGGGGGAGATTAGACTGACATCTTCCATGCAGCTCAAGAATGTGCTGCATGCACCCGATTTTTCAATGAACTTGTTATCAATTAGTCAGATTACGAAGGATCTTCATTGTCGAGCAATTTTTGATCCATCTTCGTTGATTTTTCAGGACATCCATACGGGCAACGTGATTGGTCGTGGCTATGAGCAAGGAGGCCTCTACCGCTTGAATCAGACCCCATTCGCTGAAACCACTTCCTCTCCTGCTGGACAAGTATCCCCTTTACTGTGGCATCTGCGTTTTGGTCATTTACCGCTTCAGAAGTTGCGTCATGTATTACCTTATAGTCTGCCTCACACATCTGTTCAGTGTGAGGCGTGTCAGTTGGGAAAGCATCACAGGTCGTCCTTTCCCAGTCGTCCTGGTCGGAGTAGTACCTCCACGTTTGAGTTATTTCATGTTGATGTCTGGGGTCCTAGTCGTGTACCTGATCATCAGGGACACAGATTTTATATAGTTCTTGTGGATGATTTTTCTAGGGTGTCATGGGTGTTTCTGATGAAAAATAAATCTGAAGCCGGAAATATAATTATTCATTTCATCAATGAAATACAAAATGTTTTTCCACTTCGGTAAAATTTGTGAGAAGTGACAATGCGTTAGAATTGTGCACAAATGCTCTTGCTAGTTACTACTCCTCAAAAGGGATTGTCCATCAAACGTCGTGTGCTCATACGTCTCAACAAAATGGAATTGCAGAAAGAAAACACCGTCATCTTCTTGACGTCACGAGATCTCTTCTTATACAGAGTCATGTCCCCTACTCCTACTGGGGTGATGCTGTTCTCACGGCATGTTACCTCATTAATCGTATGCCCTCTTCTGTTCTAAATGAACAGATCCCGTTTACCATCATTCACCCCGACAAGGAGTTATTTTCACTTACGCCTCGTGTGTTTGGGTCAGTTGCATTCGTCCACCAGTTATCCCCTGGTACTGACAAGCTCTCTCCTAGGGCTGTCAAGTGTGTTTTTGTCGGGTACTCCAGAACTCAAAAGGGGTACAAGTGTTTTGATCCTCAGCGTCGGCGGTATATGATCAGTGCAGATGTTACATTTTTTGAAAATATTATGTATTTTTCAGCCTCTGGAGACAAGCAACAACCACCACTATTCACTGACTCCATATATATGACACCACCTCCACCACCTCAGCTGCCGTCAACACCACCATCACCGCCGCCACCACAAAGTATATCACCGCTACCATATCATTATACCCGCAGGCTTCCTCCCGCTCATGGTCATGACTCGTCTACTAGCTCGCCTATGGTATGTAATGATAATATTAATGTTGATGGATCTGACGACATTTCTGAGCAGGATACGTTGCAGGGGCCAGAGGAGAACATAGTTGATTTAGATGTACCTATTGCTCTGCGAAAGTCGAAGAGAAGTTGTGCTACATATCCCTTATCAGCATCCGTATCTTTTGAGAGGTTATCTGGAGATTTCAGGTCCTTTGTGGTGGCACTTTCAGCTGTCGAGATTCCGAGGAATCATCATGAAGCTATGCAGGATAGCAGATGGAGGCTAGCAATGGAGGAAGAGATGGCGGCACTCCAGTCCAGAGGAACCTGGAGTTTGGTTCCTACACCTCCAGAGGTGAACCCAGTGAGCTGCAAGTGGGTGTTTACAGTGAAGCACAATGCAGATGGTACGATTGATAGATTCAAGGCACGACTGGTTGCCCGCGGCTTCACACAGACATATGGGGTGGACTACCTTGACACTTTCTCGCCTGTGGCACGTCATTCCACCCTACGGATCTTATTGTCAGTTGCAGTTGCTAGGGACTGGCCACTTCATCAGTTGGACGTGAAGAATGCATTCTTATATGGCGATTTACAGGAGGAAGTGTATATGCAACAGCCACCTGGGTTTGCTGTTGAGGGGGAGTGTTCCAAGGTATGCAGGTTACATAAGGCTATCTATGGCCTTAAGCAGAGTCCCAGAGCTTGGTTCCAGAAGCTATCAGATCTCTTTGAGAAACAAGGATACAAGCGCTCCAATGCTGATCACTCCTTGTTTGTGCAGAAGACCACTAGAGGTATTACTGTAATCATGGTTTATGTTGATGACATCTTGATTACAGGAAATGATGAGCAGGGCATAAAGCAGGCGAAAGAAAGACTGGGAACTGAATTTGTCACCAAGGACTTGGGAGTCCTGAGATATTTTCTGGGACTGGAGTTTGCTAGAAATCAATATGGATTAGTGATGTCGCAGAGAAAGTATGTTACAGATCTACTGAGTGAGACAGGTATGCTAGGGTGTCGGCCTGCTACGACACCAATGGATCCTAGCATGAAGCTCTATGATGATGACACGGAAGAGGTGGACAGGAGGAGGTACAGAGAACTGGTAGGCAAACTACTGTATGTCACGATCACTAGACCTGATATATCATTCGCAGTGAGTCGTGTGAGCCAGTTCATGGAGCAACCACGTCAGGTCCATATAGATGCTATACACATGATTCTGAGATATCTGAAATCATCTCCAGGTGCAGGCTTGCTATTTAAGAAGGGAAAGGAGATCTCTGTCACAGCATGTGCTGATGCAGATTATGCAGGATGCCCCAAAGACAGGAAGTCCACCTCAGGATTTGCAGTTTATGTTGGAGAGGCATTAGTCTCGTGGAGGAGCAAGAAACAGACAGTGGTAGCCAGATCCAGTGCTGAATCAGAATACAGAGCTATGGCCCAGGCTAGTGCAGAAATGATGTGGGTAAAAGCTCTTCTTACAGATCTATATATTGATATACCGCTCCCTATGAAGCTGGAATGTGATAACCAGGCAGCCTTGTTCATTGCAAACAATCCAGCCTTCCATGAGAGGACCAGGCACATTGAGGTTGACTGTCACTACATACGTGACATGATTCAGAAGGGTTTCATTGCTACATCTCATGTCACCTCAGAGAATCAGACGGCTGATATCTTCACCAAGGCTTTACTTCGAGGCCCATTCCAGAAGTGTGCATCCAAGCTGAGCATGATAGACATCTATGCTCCATCTTGAGGGGGAGTGTTGACGCATACACATTAGTAGTCGTACCTTTCTGTTATTTCTAATTTCGGTTGTATGCTTTATGTAATTTACCCATAGGCTACTCTCCTATATAAGAGAGCCTAGGGCTTATGGAATAAACAACTTGCTCATTTTCTCCCAACAGTTAAGGTATGCAAAAATAATAATAAGCGATGATCTTCTTTCTATTTGTAACATTCAGTAGGGGAGCACTTACTACCCTCAAGTAGCCTCTTCTTTTAAAATCAAATGTATAGAGAATTAACATCTAAGATTTTTTTTTTTATATTTATTCAACAACACCAACAAAGTCTTTTCTCACATTAAGTAGGGTCGGCTACATGGATTCTTTGCCTTTATTCATATCTATCTTGGGTCATTCTCGGGCATAGATCCAAAAAACTAGGATCCCTTCAGATAGTCTCATTCCAACACTTTTTGGGTCTTCCTCGCCCTCTCTTAGCTGGTTCAACATCTCAAAACTCGTATCTTCTAACCGGTACATCAGCTGACCTCCTTTGCAAATGGTCAAACAACCTTAAGCGGTTTTCTCTCATCTTATCCTCTATCGGAGCTACACCAACTTTCCTTCTGATCGCATCATTCTGAATACATTCTTTACGTATACGACCACACATCCAGCTTAGCATTTTTGATGCAGCATGATGCTACGTGATAACTTTCTTTTAGTCGAACATTTGCTTTTCTAATTTTATTTATTTATGTAAAAGGCTCGTTATATAAGGCCTTATCATCTTTTCTTTTTATTTCTATTTATAGTAAAGTAGTTGCTTGTTTAAGGGGATTTGGCCTCTATAAAGGCACCCCACCTATGGAAAGGGATTAATATTGAATGAGAATTTATTTTTCCCATCCTTGTTCTCTCTCTCCCTCTCTCTCTCTATCTCTCGTTTCTCGCCTAACCCTCTTCCCCCCCTCCCCCCCCCCCCCCGTGCCTTCTCCACCCGAACCCTAAACCCCCCATACCGCCGCCTCCCTATTCCCCACTTCCATCTTCCTCTCGCCAGCCCTCCCCCACGCGCGCCCGCAATCCATCTTCCCCTTGCCCTTTCCATTCCGCCGCCACATCACCACCCCAACCCGCGACCCCGATCCCGCCCCACCTTCCATCCCAGCCCTCCAAAAACCACGCCGCCACCTTCCCGCGCCGCCACCCCTGCGCCTCTGCCGCCGCTGCCACCACCCCGCTCGATCCCGCCCGCCGCGCAGTCGCCCTCTTCGTCCCCTTTCCCTCTTTCCCTATCCACAGTCCCCCTCCCCTCCCTGTGTCGCCGCCTTATCCAATCCCACATGCCGTATTCAACCCAGCCCCTAATAACGCCCAGCCCCTGCCACTTGCGCCTTCCAGCGGTTATCTGACCCCTTCCACCCCACCGTCGGCCGCCTGCACCTTGGCATCGCTGTCGTGGTTGTCCCGTTACCCGCACCCCTAGACCCGTCCAGATTGCTGCTGAGGCTGTCCCGCAACCCGCCGTTACCGACCAGGTCTGAAGCACGCCGAACTTCCCGCCGGTTGTGGTATGAGTGCCTCTTACATATGATTCTATCTGAATGACGTTAGTAGTGTTAACTGCTATCTTGTTGTTTGGTTTGGTGGAGTATTGAGATCACTATTTGCCGCAGTATCGTTATATCTTTCCAGAAATCTTTTATTTACTAGGTTTGCCCTAAAGTTGTGATAAGGTTGTGTCGTACATGCAATACCTCGTGATCACTTGTTGCTGAAATTTGTAGGCATCATTTTTTATTTTTGTTTGTCGTAGCATTTCCATTGAGTCACCTTTTCCAGTTAGGAAAACTCGTCTGCATCACATCGTATTGCCGTTCGAATTGCATAGCGTTACATCAATTTGGTATCAGAGCATATCGATCCGTTTCGATTGTTTTTTGCATATATATATATATAAACAACAAAACACACAAAGAAAAAAAAAGAGGGAGGAAGGCATAGGATTCTCATGGCTGAAAAACTGACTACCTCTAAAACCGGCTATATCCCACAAACTGAGCTATCATTAGAATCCTTGTCTGCTCAAATGCAGCAGATGTTCGAGCAACTGAGCGGACAAATTGCCACACTAAATAGTCGCGTGCTATGGAAGGATCATAATGACGAAACGCCAAATAAAGGTCGGCGTACTAGTCGGAGACGACACTCACGGAGTAACACATCCCGAGACTCTAGTTCTTCTACCTCCGATGGACACGTTAGCGACTATCTTTCACAGGAAAGCGAAGATGAAGGATTAAGGGATGACACCCCTTCAAGGAACCAAGACCCCCACACTCCTGGATATACGTCACAACCTACTAGTGGCTATCAATTCCCGCCCCGACCTGGCCTTAGGCCCGATGACGGATGGGATCGAGGCATCCGTCTTGATGTTCCGGAATTTGACGGAGGACGAGATCCTGATGTATTTTTTGATTGGCTCCAAACGGTCGAACACTTCTTTGTATAGAAGGCTATGCCTAGCGAACGAAAGGTTCAATTTGTCACGATCAAACTAAAAGGACATGCTCTGCTATGGTGGGACCGTTTGTAATCTGAACGCAAACAAAAGGGAAAAGGTAAGATTCGCAGTTGGAGCAAGATGAAGGCCAAACTAAAAACAAAGTTTGTACTTGAAAACTACAAGCGAGATCTGTATGCACGATTGCAATCTTGGAGACAAGATACCATGAGCATGAGGGAGTATACCGAAGGATTCCAGTCCCTCATTCATCGCAACCGATTGCAGGAGACTCATGTCCAGGAAGTCACCCGCTACATGCAAGGGCTTCGTCAAGTCATCCAAGATGAACTCTACCTCCACAACTATCCAAACGTCGATGAAGCCTATAAACAAGCTGAACGGGCTGAAACTAAGCTTGCTAAAATCCAGACAAGGAGAACGTCGTTTTCTGTGAACATCGTCCCACGAACTAGTGTACCGGTGACTATTAGAAAATCGGAAGCGGAAGCGTAAACATGGATAAACAATAAACATCAAAGAAGAACGGGATTTTACGTGGAACCCTACTCCGTGAGGAGCGGGATGAAACCACGGGAGAAGCCCTCAACTGGGGCGTGTTTGTCTATTGATTTCTCATCTGTTACAGGAGGCCAGTGGCTCCTTATATAGCCTCCACAGGGCCTCCAAGTCCCACCACTGGACGATGTGGGACTAAACCACTGGATGGGGTAAATGGATCCTGGAGGGATCCATTTACCCTCCTACAACACAATAGGCACACATAACAAATACTCCAACACTCCTCCTCAAGCTGGAGCATGCAATGCTCAGCTTGGACAAACAAAAAGAGACTCAACTCAACGCTACAGGACACTACGGACAATATCAACCCAACGCGCACATTGCTGCAGTCGAGGATGTTGCTTCTCATGCCGTGCAGGTGAGGAGGACGAACGGGCTGGAGTGTGAGTCAACTGAAGACTCGGAATCTGACCATCGAGTCTGAAACAGCGCCTGAAGTCTCCTCATCGGAGAACTGGGTCTCTCCCATCTGGCTCAGAGAATGGTGCACTGCTCTGGTGTACCTATGATACCACATGAAAACCTTTACCCTCAATGGCATAGGGAATGGTCCTCTGCTCTAGAGTCCCTATGGCTCACTCGAAAACTCTGGCCTGACAACAAGAAGAATGATGGGGACCTCGAACAAATGGTGGCAACATATGCTCATCTGAAAATGACCGCACACTTGTGCGTGTCTGAAACTGGAGACTCGGAACAATGATCGTTGAGTCTGAAACTGGAATCTGTAGAGTCTGAAAAGCTGGCTGGTCTGGAAATCTGCATCCGGCATCTGAATCTGGAGCATAAGACCTGTGACTCTATGTATATACTCCCCCTTTCCCCCATACTTGTCGAAAAACATTGACGTCGACCAAGTTGGGAGAAGACAACAATAATGGGGAGAAAAAAAACCACTTAGTTGAGTATACATTTGTCGGCTTTCAAAACATTCAATTTTTTTTGGAAACATTTTTTTAAGCCGTTGTGTTTTTTTCGGCTTTTCATCAACATTTAAAAAAAAACACATTTTTTTCTTCTTCTCTTTTTTTTCCGGCTTTTGCATTTTTTTAAATGCGTGCGGCTCTTTTATTTTATTGCACGCGTCTTTTTCAATTTTTTTTAAATAGCCGTTGATTTTTTCCGGCTATGCATCATTTTTTTCGCATATGATTCAATGTCGCCCCCCCCCCCCTTTTTTTCCAGCCCACACGATTGGGCTCCCCCTCCCTTTTCTTTTCCTTTCTTTTTTTTTAATTATCATTAACTCACGGCCTTTGGACTTAAAACATAAAGGGAGCCACTAGGGTTCCCTTTGTGGGATCCCCTTCGTGAAAGACCCCGACCCCAACAGGGGATGCCGCCGCAACGTGCATGGGAAGGGATGGAGGTGCGCCGCCTTGCGCCGAGATCCCCGCTTGGGCTGGAGGCGAGTCAGGAGGGGAGGCGCAACATGCTGGAGGTGAGTCAAAGGGGAAGAGAGCACGTGCGCCTGGGGGCCCCTTCGCCGCCTGGCGGTCGATGAGCGAGCGGCGGAACTGGAGAGGGGAATGGGGGCTGGAGCAAACGATCCCGCCTCCTGGGCCCCTGGATGTCGTGCGCGGTCGCCTGGGTGCTTCGGGAGAGAATGGAGGGCGGCGACCGCATGCTGGAATAGGAAGTGCCGCCTGGCGCCTGGTGTCCGGGGCTCGCGCGCCTGGGCGATGCGCGCCTGGGACTTCGCGCGCGTGGGTTTCTCGAGGATGCGTCGCCACCTGGAATGGTGAAGGACTTCATATCGCAGAGGTTGGGAGCGCAAAGGGGTGTCGGGCCTGAATGCTCACGCGCCTGGGGACTCTTCGCACGCTAGAGAGCAGTCGTGCGCGGGAGGGGGGGGGAACGGATCTCTGGAGAAGAGATCGCCGCTGAAGAGATCGATCTGAAGCGCACGGCACGCGGGACAGGAAGCTGATGACGCCTGAAGGATCAGGGGGTAGGGGGCGCCGCTGAGATCGATGACGCATCTGCGCCTCCTCATGGAACAGATCTGGAAGAGAAATGCTACAGCAGGGGACGGCATATAGATATTCCAGAAATTAGGGTTTCAATCGAAACCCTAGAACTTGACAGAACTTGATAGAATCACAATCATGATCTTTATAAAGAAGATCTACAAGAACAAACACTAATCGAATCTTGAATAAAAAAACTTGAAATCCTCAAGATCGACCCGCTCTGATACCATGTTAGAAAATCGGAAGCGGAAGCGTAAACATGGATAAACAATAAACATCAAAGAAGAATGGGATTTTACGTGGAACCCTACTCCGTGAGGAGCGGGATGAAACCACGGGAGAAGCCCTCAACTGGGGCGTGTTTGTCTATTGACTTTCTCATCTGTTACAGGAGGCCTGGGGCTCCTTATATAGCCTCCACAGGGCCTCCAAGTCCCACCACTGGACGATGTGGGACTAAACCACTGGATGGGGTAAATGGATCCTGGAGGGATCCATTTACCCTCCTACAACACAATAGGCGCACATAACAAATACTCCAACAGTGACGACCTCCAAGCCAATAGTTTCCCCATCGATTGTTGCGGGCAAACCCCAAACTAGACCCTCCACCACTGCTGTCGTACGACCATCTCTTGGAAACCCCGGACCGGGCATCTTGGGAGTTCGACATGTTGTCGAACATGATACTTGTTTCCGGTGCTATCAGAAGGGACATCGAGCAGCTGAGTGCCCAAACCCTAAGGCCATGCCCTCCCATTTGTGCACCATCGAAGACCCTGAAGACCCTACCCCTGACCATCAGGAGGCGCCTGAAGAGGATCAAGCCGCTTTAACTGTTGTCACTTCAGGAGCAGATGAATACGAACTTCTTGGAGTGGATGGAGATGTATCCGGACCTTTCCTGGTGATTGAACATGAGGACTTTATCGCCCCTGACAGTGCACCCACGAACATCTTGCTCACACCCGCTGTTAATGACGCTGATAGTTGGCTGCGACGCAGCATATTCCGAACCACATGCACCTCAGGAGGATGCCGTTGTTCGTTGATCATTGATGGAGGAAGCGTTGAGAACTTCGTGTCTCAAGAAATGGTCGACAAGTTGGATCTACCAACTCAACCACTCGAGAAACCATACAGTGTGGCTTGGTTCCGAGGCGGCACTCAACTTCCGATCCACCGTCAGAGTCTCATTAGCTTCTCGATTGGGCCTTCATATAAAGACGAGGTGTGGTGCCATGTAGCCTTTATGGATGTCTGTCATGTACTACTTGGGAGACCTTAGCAGTTTGATCAGGACACTGAACACAGAGGAAAATTGAACACTTACTCATTTCTCATAAACAAGGTGCGTGTGACCCTTAGACCACAACGCGAAGCCCTTAGCCCTCGACAGGTGGCTACACTTCGATCCACGACCGCACAATCTGGTAAAAGTACTCCACCGTCAAAACCTTCGACTACTGGTCCCGTATTGTTGATGGAAGCCCAGACATTCCAACGTGAAGTTCAGGAAAGCTCTACTATTTACGCATTGATGGGATGTGAAGTAATCAAACAAGAAGCGACTATACCCGAAGTTCCGTCTGAGGTGAAGCCCATCATTCAAGAGTTTGTTGACATTATGCATGAAGAATTACCTGAGGGACTACCCCCATTGCGAGACATTCAGCATCACATTGACCTAGTTCCTGGAGCAAGCTTACCCCATTTACCACATTATCGGATGAGCCCAAGTGAGCACGAAGAAATGAACAAGCAGGTCACTGATCTTCTACGTCGTGGGTATGTTCGAGAAAGTATGAGTCCCGTGGCGGTTCCTGCTCTGCTTACCCCAAAAAAGGATGGTACATGGAGGATGTGCGTGGACAATTGTGTTATCAACAAGATCACGATCAAGTATCGTTTTCCAATTCCACGCCTTGATGACATGCTCGACATGCTATCGAGTGCCAAATTATTTTCCAAAATGGATCTTCGCAGTGGGTATCATCATATTCTCCTCCGACCTGGAGACGAGTGGAAGACTGCTTTTAAGACCAAAGAAGGCCTTTATGAATGGACAGTAATGCCCTTCGGCATGTCTAATGCTCCCAGCCCATTTATGCGAATCATGAATCATGTGCTGCGGCCCTTCATCGGTAAGTTTGTGGTTGTATACTTTGATGACATATTGATCTACAACTTGATCAAAGACGGTCACTTAGTCCACTTACGACAAGTCTTGGAAACCTTAAGAGCCCAACAATTGTATGTCCACCTTAAGAAATGCTCCTTCATGTCTGACACGGTCCTCTTCTTAGGATACATTGTCACTGTCGACGGACTTAAAGTTGACCCCTCCAAGATTCAGGCCATTCAGAGCTGGTCCGTACCCAAAACCCTCACTGAGATTCGCAGCTTTCTGGGATTGGCTTCTTTTTACCGACGTTTTATACGAAACTTTAGCACTTGTGCGGCTCCGTTAGTAGATTGCACATGTAAAGGAGCACCCACTTGGACTCTTGAGGCAGAAACCATCTTACAAAAACTAAAACATCAGTTGACCCATGCCCCTGTCTTGGCACTTCCTGACTTCTCCAAAGTTTTCGTAGTTGACTGTGACGCCTCACACGTTGGGATTGGTGCCGTCCTGAGTCAGGAAAGACGACCTGTGGCCTTCTACAGTGAGAAGTTGAATGAAGCTCGATCACGGTATTCCACGCATGATGTCGAATTCTATGTCGTGGTGCAAGCTATCAAGCATTGGAGGCATTATCTAATTCAGCGTGAATTTGTCCTTTTAACTCTGATCATGAAGCCTTAAGATATCTGAACTCTCAGAAAACACTTAACAAGCGTCATGCAAAATGGGTTAGTTTCCTCCAAGAATACACGTTCCATCTCAAGCACAAGGTGGGAACCCTGAACCGCGTGGCCGACGCGTTGAGTAGACGAGCATATGTCCTGACCACCATGACCGTAAGCACACCGGGATTTGACGCACTCAAGGATCTTTACTCCACTGACCCTGACTTCGGACATGCTTATGCAGAGTGTATTGATACTGGACAGGATCTGACAGCCACTTATGTCCTTCACGAGGGATTCCTGTTCAAGGCCCACCGACTGTGCATTCCTGTCACCTCCCTTCGAGAGAATCTAATTTCTGAACTGCATAACGGTGGCTTAGCTGGACACTTTGGAAGGGACAAGACCCTGACTCTTCTCCAAGAGCGATTTTATTGGCCGCAATTGCGAAAAGAAGTTACCAAGTTTGTACAAAAATGCCAAATATGTCAGAGATTCAAAGGCCATAGGCATAACACTGGATTGTATACGCCTCTACCGATCCCTCTGCGACCCTGGGAAGACATCACCATGGATTTTGTGCTAAGCTTACCCCTTACGGTACGGAAAGTTGACTCTATTTTTGTGGTTGTGGACAGATTTTCTAAAATGGCACACTTCATTGCATGTAAAAAAACCTCAGATGCATCTCATGTCGTTGATTTGTTTTTTCATGATGCTGTTCGATTGCATGGTGTTCCTCGTTCTTTCACTTCGGATCGTGATACCAGATTTTTGAGTCATTTTTGGCGCACGCTTTGGTCTCGTCTTGGTACTCGTTTGCAATACAGCACTGCTTATCATCTACAAACAGATGGGCAAACCGAAGTAGTTAATAGATCTTTAGGGAATTTATTGCGATGTCTTGCAGGGGACTCTCCGTCCAAATGGGATCTAATTCTTCCCCAAGCCGAATTCGCGTATAACAGTTCCACTAATAGATCCACCGGAAAATCGCCATTTGAGAGTGTGTACGATTTTCCACTTACTCAATTTCTAGACCTTACACCCACAATCGTACAAGGGAGGAGTAGTGCAGCCGCTGAGGATGGTCGAACACCTAACCCATATCCATACCGAAATCCGAACCAAACTTCAAACCATGACCCAGAAATACCAAGCCCAAGTCAACCTCCATCGTAGAGAGAGCGAGTTCAGAGTTGGAGAATTAGTGATGGTCCACCTAAAAAAAGAGAGGTTTCCTTTGAGTGTCCACCAGAAATTGAGTGTCTGAAAGATTGGTCCATTTCGAATCCTCAAGAAGATTGGGCAGAATGCTTACCTACTTGATCTACCGCCAGATGTCCAGACGTCGCAAGTCTTTAATGTTTTAGATCTCTTCCTATATCATGGAGATGAGCAGACAGATGCAATCACGCCAGTAGTTCCCGTTGATGGTATGCACCAACCACCAGCCGCAACTGATGCCGATCAGATTGAAGATATTGCCGACATACGAGATATGACGACTAAACGTGGTCTCTTCCGTCGCTATCTAGTCAAGTGGAAGGGACGACCTCTGACAGATTGCACCTGGATTGACGAGGATGAACTTCAACAACTCCTTCCTTATATACTTCAGAATTATCGCGATGCCATCTCGACGGAGCGAGATTCTTCTCAGTAGGGGGGAGTTGATGCAGCATGATGCTACGTGATAACTTTCTTTTGGTCGAACATTTGCTTTTCTTATTTTATTTATTTATGTAAAAGGCTCATTATAAAAGGCCTTATCATCTTTTCTTTTTATTTCTATTTATAGTAAAGTAGTTGCTTGTTTAGGGGGATTTGGCCTCTATAAAGGCACCCCACCTATGGAAAGGGATTATTATTGAAAGAGAATTTATTTTTCCCATCCTTATTCTCTCTCTCCCTCTCTATCTCTCGTTTCTCGCCTAACCCTCTTCTCCCCCCCCCCGTGCCTTCTCCCCCCCCCCCCCCGTGCCTTCTCCACCCGAACCCTAAACCCCCCAAACCGCCGCCTCCCTATTCCCCACTTCCATCTTCCTCTCGCCAGCCCTCCCCCACGCGCGCCCGCAATCCATCTTCCCCTCGCCCTTTCCATTCCGCCGCCACATCACCACCCCAACCCGCGACCCCGATCCCGCCCCACCTTCCACCCCAGCCCTCCAACAACCACGCCGCCACCTTCTCGCGCCGCCACCCCTGCGCCGCTGCTGCCACCGTCTCGCTCGATCCAGCCCGCCGCGCAGTCGCCCTCTTCGTCCCCTTTCCCTCTTTCACTATCCACCGTCCCCCTCCCCTCCCTGTGTCGCCGCCTTATCCAATCCCATAGGCCGTGTTCAACCCAGCCCCTAATAACGCCCAGCCCCTGCCGCTTGCGCCTTCCAGCGGTTACCCGACCCCTTCCGCCCCACCGTCGGTCGCCTGCACCTTAGCATCGCTGCCGTGGCTGTCCCGTTACCCGCGCCCCTAGACCCGTCCAGATTGCTGATGAGGCTGTCCCGCAACCCCGCCGTTACCGACCAGGTCTGAAGCGCCCCGAACTTCCCACCGGTTGTGGTATGAGTGCCTCTTACATATGATTCTATCTGAATGACGTTAGTAGTGTTAACTGCTATCTTGTTGTTTGGTTTGGTGGAGTATTGAGATCACTATTTGCCGCATTATCGTTATATCTTTCCAGAAATCTTTTATCTACTAGGTTTGCCCTAAAGTTGTGATAAGGTTGTGCCGTACGTGGAATACCTCGTGATCACTTGTTGAAATTTGTAGGCATCATTTTTTTATTTTTGTTTGTCGTAGCATTTCCATTGAGTCACCTTTTCCAGTTAGGAAAACTCGCCTGCATCGCATCGTATTGCCGTTCAAATTGCATAGCGTTGCATCAATTTTCATTTCTACTACTGACATTCTCTACACATGCCGATGGTTCACATGCCAACATTCAGATCCATAGAGCATAGCATGTCTCACAACTGCTTTGTAAAACCTTCTTTTGATTATCAAAGGATTTTTCTTATCATATAGAACAGTAGAAACTGCTCTCTATTTTAGCTAACTTGCAATTATCCTATGAGTAACATTTCCATCGATTTCCCCATCATGTTGCAAATAGATCTCAAGTATCTAAAAGAATCTTTTGTCTGAATGTTATCATCACCAGTCTTCACCTCGATTCCTTCACCATTGCTTCCATCCAAAGTGCACTCCATATACCCAGTCTTAACCCTACTTATACAAAACCTTTAGTCTCTAAAGCATGTCTCCAAATCTCAAGCTTCTCATTTACTCTAGTCACATCAATCAACACAATATCATCAACGAATAACATACATCAAGGTATCTCATCCTGGATGTGACTAATCAACTCGTCCATAATCAAAGCAAATAGGAATGGACCGATGCAGAATAATGTTGATGTCAAAATAGTCAGACTTCCAAGACTGGATCCTCACACAAGATGAAGCCACATCATACAT
Source organism: Ottelia alismoides (assembly GCA_037367405.1). Taxonomy (NCBI): domain Eukaryota; kingdom Viridiplantae; phylum Streptophyta; class Magnoliopsida; order Alismatales; family Hydrocharitaceae; genus Ottelia; species Ottelia alismoides. Next base: position 158,824 of record JAZKJV010009220.1, read on the forward strand.
ATCATTTATAAAGTTAATGTATAGGACATGTGCTTGTCTCTTCTCCAAAACTCTCCACAATATCTTCTGTGGGACATAATCATAAGCCTTTTCCAACTCAATAAAAACCATATGGACGTTCAATAATTGAGCGACCTGGAAACTCTTTCAAAAAAATAACAATCATATGGAGGTTCTTCCTTTTAGCTCTATCAATCTTCATGGTTCTCATCGACAAATGGATAGCTTCAATAGTTTAGCGACTTGGCATGAATCCAAATTGATTTTCTTTTACTTCGAAAACTTGTTTCAACCTTCTTTCGATCACACGATACCTAATTTTGATAGTATGACTCATCAACTTGATACATATGTAGTTTGAACAATTTGGAATGTCTCATTTATTCTTATAAAGAGACCCAATGATGCCTCTCCTCCATTCTCCGGGCATTTTCTTGCTTTGCCAAATAACATTAAATAAATTTGTGAGCCAAGTCAAACTGCATTTACCTAAAACTCTCCATTCTTCTATAAGAATGTTATCAGGTTCTGCACCTTTACCAGGTTTCATTACCTTCAAAGCCTCCTCTACTTCCTTCCTGTGTATTCGTCTATAGCTTGCACAATTCAAATAACTTTCACTACTTGCCAAGTCTCCCAAAGTGATCTCTTTATTTCCTTCCCAATGAAAAACTTATGGAAATAGTGCTTCCATCTAGACTCTATATCCTTCTAAGTAACAAGTGTGTGTCCTTCCTCATCCTTAATACATCTCACTTAAGAAAGATCTTTGATCTTTCTTTCTCTTACTTTGGCCAATCTAAAAATATCCTTTTGGCCCTCCATAGAGTCAAGATATTTGTACAAAACTTCATAAGCTTTTAACTTAGATTTACTTGCAGCTTTCTTTGCCCTTCTTCACTATTTAGTAGTTTGTGACAATTTCCTCTGTTCTATCCATATACATAGCTTTAAAGCACGCTCTTTTATTTTTATGCTTCTTTTTCACCCCTTTACTCTACCACCAAGCCTCCTTTGGACCTGAAACTTCTCCTTTGACTAGCCTAGCACCTCTTTGACTATCCTCCGGGTACAAGATGCTACCTCCTTTCACATCTCGCTTGCACTTCCATTATAATCCCAAGATAAGTCTTCTAAAACCTTCTCCCTGAAGCTTGGAAGCTTCAGTTGAAGATTCCACTATCTAGTTCTAATGATTTTTGGAATCATCATTTTCTTTACCAGCCCTTTTATCTGCACGTCCATGACTAACAAGCGATGTTGGGTTGTCGCACTCTCTTGGGATTACTTTGCAGTCTTTACAACATAACCAATCTTTTCTCCTCAACGCAAAGTAATCTATATGTATTCTAGTCGGACAACACTTATAAGCAATTAAATGCTCCTCCCTCTTCTTAAAAAGAGTGTTTGCCATGAAAAAATCATAAGTAAAATCCAGAATAACTTTTCCCTCTTCCATTCTATCCCCGAAGCCATGACCTCCATGAACACTAGCATACCCTGAAGCATCATTTCCCACATGTTCATTAAGACCTCCACCTAGGCAAATCATCTCTTTCTGGGATTCCCTGCAAAATCTTATCTAAATCCTTCCAAAAAACTTGTTTAATCCTTTTCTCTTAACCAATTTAAGGTGCCATAAACTAAGATAATATTCAGAACTTCTTCTTTGAGCATCAATTTTAGCAAAATAATCCGATCTCCAAATATTTGCATCTCAACGACACTATCCTTCAAATCCTATGCACAACCACTCTAACACCATTTCTACCATTCTCTTACTTGGATACCATGATTTAACGCATGTCTTCTCGATCACCTTTGCCTTCTCTCCAACCTATTTTGTCTGTTGAAGACATAGTATATGAATCTTCACTCTTTCTATCATATCTACTATCTCCATCGATTTGCCAGTCAAAAGTGTCAATATTCAAACTACCTATCCGCAACTTCTTTTACGACCTCTTTTCGATTCTTTACTCGTATGTGTCCATCATGAGAGAGCCCTTGTAAATTTTGGACTACATCCGAAGGGTGATGCAGCAGGAGTAGCTTATTTACGTGCATATGTTCCTCATACGAGAACCCTTGCAAATTTTGAACTACATTCGAGTATAGATGTAGCGGCCTTCGCCAACCTTTTCATTGCATTCGAGCGATGCAATGAGTCACTAGTAGGGAATGCCCCAACGAAATCCAAATGTTTGCTTAAATCCATGTTGAAAAGATCCGACTATTTTGAGACAAATTCCAATATAGTGTTATTAAAGGAACCCTATTTGGAAATTTTGTCTCTTTTGTGTCGATTATCAGCTTCCTTACGCGCAACCGTCCTCAATTTTTTTTATTTATTACCAATCAAATTTATATTTCCAAGCTCTCAATATTCTATTCAACATGGACAAAAAACAAAGATACGTATGCTTGTATGACATCGTTTTGCAAATGCCACGGTGCATGTGGAATTTTTGTTTAGGATGCAACAGAAGCCAAGTAGTTGAGAACTGGAAGAGGCTTTTAGAAAAAGCATAATTAGACTTCTTGTTCCGTGTCTTATTGATCAATCATTTAAAACAATACGTTGGGATCAGACTATTCGGACCAACTTTTTTTGAACGTAAACATGGTGGGTATGAGTTGGTGACCACCCAAAAACTCCTTTTATTCGATAAAAAATAATTACAAATGTGCCAGCCATAGAGTACATAGATAAGATGCATGTGCAAGATATTCTCCGCATAAATGCCTCATTTAGATACAAGAGCATTCCTGGCTAACCACAAGGCCTGACACCATCTTGCCCATTTCTACTTGCGCATCATTTTTCCGCCTACGCCTATTATGTTGGATCTGACATGGAAGGACATCAACTCCTCCCTAAGCTTCTTCAGTTAATATGCCATTTGTTTAGTTGCGGACCCGTCACACGTGGTGCCCAACCCTTCTTCCACAATCCAATTTTTGAATCCCATCTCACACAACTACGAGCGCTCAAACTTGACATAGGTAGACATAGGGATTTCTTCACCCGAGGTCCACAGAAGAGGCATATGGTCTGATATGGACCTAGACAAGCCACGCACATCAGCCAGCTGGAATCTCTGAAGCAGCTTGACCGAAACCGAAAATCGATAGATCCACGAACGGAATGTTGAATTATCCATGTGTATCTGTGGTTACCAACATCCATAAGTTCCAATTGGAGCTCGCCTAATAGGAGCAAGAAGTCATTCGAACAGGGGTCTCTCCCACCAGCCTCCTAGGCCTATCGGTTGCAAAAAGTGTACGATTGAAGTCCCCTCCAATGTGCCACGGCACATCCAAGAAATGAAGGCGCAACCCTCCTCATCTCCAACCAGACCACATCCCTCCTAGTAGAGGTCGACGTGCCATACACGAAAGTGACAACAAATCAAAACCCGTATGACTTCATTCTGAACAAGTTGATACCATTCTTGAATCTACAAGGGAGTCCGCACAATCAAATACCTCTCCTTTCCATTTGACAAGGATGCTTTCTAACACGTCGCTTCGTGGCATGTTCGAGAGGCTCTATAGCACCATTCCGCTTACAGCCACGCCGGAACAGCAGAAGACGTTCCGCAACGCCACTATGGTTGGCGTCTTACTCGCTGCTCTAGACCCGGAGTACGAGGCAGCACGCTCTCAGATCCTAGCAGATGCCACCATCCCGCCGATGGAAGAGGTATACAGGAGGCTGATGATGCGTACGCCAAAGTGTGGCTCTCAGGTACGCTCACGACGGAGATAGCGAATGATGTCCTTCACCAGCCCACCGCTAAGGCGATGTGGATATTTTGGCCATGACGTACTCTCAGGTACGCAACGAGACGAAGATGCTATACTTACAGCGTGTTATCTTGTCAATCGAATGCCTACAACTGTTCTTGGGGAAAAGTCCCCAATCTCTGTTCTTTTTCCCGACAGAGACTTGTTTACACTGACACCTCGGGTTTTTGGCACTGTTGCGTTTGTCCACCGCTTATCTCCGGGACTTGATAAGCTATCTCCTAGGGCTATCAAGTGCGTTTTGTGGGTTACTCCAGGACACAGAAAGGATACCGCTGCTATAACCCTGTTCATGCCAAGTACTATGTGAGTGCAGATGTTACTTTTTTCGAACCTGTCATGTACTTCTCCCCTGCAGGTGACAGATTGGTCTCCTCCACATCACCATATTCCAATGTCTATGTTCCACCACCTCCAAGCCTGGGCCCATTCTCTACTCCACCGACACCACCATCATCACCACCGCCACCACCACCGCCACCACCCCCAGTTACTAAGTTCTATACGAGGCGAACAGGCCCTGCTCAAGCTACATGTCAACCATCCAACACGCCTCAGGTATGTTCTGATGTTAACACTGATGATGGGTTAAATATTGCACCTGTACAGGAGCCTTTACCACAGGAGGAGGATCAACCGGTCCACACAGTTCTGGATGATTTGGACCGGCCTATTGCTCATAGGAAGCAGCGAAGACAGTGTGCCTCATATCCCCTGGCCTCTCATGTCTCCTTTCATCGTCTCACTGGGGATTTCCAGAAGTTTGCCGCTGCCGTATCGTCAGTGGAGATCCCACGGACATATCAGGATGCCATGAAGACTGAATGATGGCGTCTAGCCATGGAAGAGGAGATGTGTGCCTTGCAATCTAGAGGGACTTGGTCTCTTGTCCCTATTCCTCCAGGTGCCTCTGTGGTGAGTTGCAAGTGGGTATTTACGGTGAAATATCATGCAGATGGTCGTCTAGACAGATACAAGGCCAGGCTCGTAGCACGAGGATTTACCCAGACATATGGGGTAGATTATTTGGATACTTTTTCACCGGTGGCGAGACACTCTACACTTCGCATCCTCCTATCTGTTGCTGTGGTACGTAACTGACAATTTTCCAGCTTGATGTTAAGAATGCTTTCTTGTATGGTGAGCTACAGGAGGAAGTCTACATGCAGCAGCCACCCGGGTTTGCTGCTGAGGGGGAGACTCAGAAGGTGTGCAGACTTCATAAGGCTATCTATGGCCTTAAAAAGAGTCCTCGAGCATGGTTCCAGAAGCTTTCCCAGCTTATTGAACGACAGGGGTTCAGAAGGTCAAATGCGGACCACTCGCTGTTCGTCCGGAAGACCCCTAGAGGTACCATTGTTGTTATGGTATATGTTGATGACATATTGGTTACTGGAGATGATGCACAGGGGATTGAGATAACCAAGTCCATGTTGGGAAGCCAGTTCATTACAAAGGATCTAGGCACAATACGATATTTTATGGGGATAGAGTTTGCAAGAAATGCACAAGGAATGGTGATGACTCAAAGAAAATATGTCACCGATTTGCTAGTTGAAACATGAATGACTAGATGCAGACCTTCAAGTACACCTATGAACCCGAGCATGAAGCTGTACGATGATGATACCGAGGAGGTGGACAAGAGAAGGTACAGAGAAATGGTGGGTAAGCTCTTATACATCACTATAGCTCGACCGGATATTGCCTTTGCAGTAAACCGGGTGAGTCAATTCATGGAGCAGCCGAGGCAAGTTCATATGGATGCCTTGTACATGATATTGAGATATCTGAAGTCTTCCCCAGGCACAGGGTTGCTATTCAAGAAAGATACAGATCTGTCTATTTCAGCTTGTGCAGATGCAGATTATGCAGGATGTCCAAGGGATCGTAAGTCTACTTCTGGATTTGCTATCTTCATAGGAAGCTCTTTAGTCTCTTGGAAAAGCAAGAAGCAGACTGTTGTGGCGAGATCCAGTACCGAATCCGAGTACAGAGCCATGGCACAGGCAAGCACAGAAATGATGTGGGTTAAAGCAGTCTTAGAAGATCTGAATGTCGATGTCCCCTTGCCTATGAACCTTCAATGTGATAATCAGGCAGCATTATTTATTGCCAACAATCCAGCCTTCCATGAGAGAACAAAACACATCGAGGTGGATTGTCATTATACTAGGGACATGATTCAGAAGGGCTTCATTTCACGTCTCATGTCAGTTCAGAGGACCAGACTGCGGACATATTCACTAAGCCATTGCTCAGAGGACCTTTCCAGAGATGTTCTTCCAAGCTGAGCATGATAGATATCTATGCTCCATCTTGAGGGGGAGTGTAGAGACTTATTTATGTTACGTACTGTTTCACAATTTCTATTTATATATTGTACGTCACTGTAATTTACCCAAGGGCTCTCTCCCTATATAAGAGACCCGAGGGCTCTATGGAATAATCATCTGAGTATTCTTTTACCCTAACACCCTGCCAACCACATCGACCGCAATAACATGGGACAATCTAGACCCACCCACGATTCACCAGCAAACCACATCACAACTTTTTAGTTTTGTTTCTTGGAGCAGAACAATATCAACCATCCACTTTATTAGAAGCCCAGCAACCACCTCATTATTTTCCAGGTTCCTAAGGCACCGAACATTCAATGTCAGAACATTCTTTTGGAACCGTTCTGAAGCCCCTTGCAGCGAAGATGCCTACCGATGCCGCGAACATCTTAGTCATTTTTTACCTTTCAGAAATCTGGGTCCCACCATGCTCGATCAAGGCGTCCCTTTACCAACCTCCATCCTGAACCCCCCTCCCTCCATAGACATCAATGATGTCCCATTCGAAAATCCCCCGTCCATTTCCGACGAGGGGAAACCTCCCCCTCCATTCCCCAAAGATCAACCTCCCCCCTCGACCTTTTCCTCTTCCTCCCATCTCGGAAGAAGACTTCTGTCTCCTCAGTATCAAAGTGATCTTGGAGAAGTAAAACTCTACTCCCAACTAGAAACCAAGCACAAGCTTTCCCCTTATCTTTCCTATGTTGTACCCCAAACACCTCAGATCGGGCGACATGAGCTTCCCAGTTGTTGCAGAATAAAGAAAAAGTTTTGCAGACAAGTCAGGACCCGTCCCCTGAACAGCTCCACTTCCACGACCCGAAGTGACCACATATTAGAGGCCCAGAAGAGAAGGGGTCCGTATTAGGAGGATCTAAGCTGGGATCCGTCAGGCGACACTCGGGAAAGGCAGCCACCAAACCCTCTAAGTCATTCTGCTCATGCGAATTCTAATTAGAGCCCTCGAGAACATTCTCCTCCTCGAACTTGGGAAGTTGTCCTTGCAAAGGACACACCCCTTTGACTCCTCGAGATGTCGAATAGGGAACTTGTCCCCTCTCCACCCCCCCCCCCACCCCCACAGCTACCTCCATTGGAGACAAGCCTTCTGCCACATCTCTATTCGATCGATGGCCATAATCCATCTCCATGTCCACAGCATCGACTAAAACATCGCATCGCACCCATGAAATAGTAGCACCTCAACATTGAAACAAGCATGACCCACATGCAGAGAACCCGAGCCAAAAGAGAGACCATGCCCCACAAATATAGAAGCCATGTTTAGGAAGTACCCTAGGAAAAAGACCCGAAGAATGAACATCCACCACCTTCCCAACTTGTTCGATAATGATGGCGACGCATCCAAGGTTCTGACTCCTAAGTGGGATCCCTCGAATCACCACAGGAACCAAGGAACAAAGAACCAACCCACCATTGCAAAGTCGTGGACAACGTCGAGAACTATCGAAAATTATTCCCATGTCTGCTGAGGAGTACCTCCAATGTCCCCTTGACTCACACCACAGGCCACCACCATGCCTCCATTGAGAAGGACGACATCCCCCTTGGCTACATGGCCCAGACTTGATTTCACCGTATCCAAGAAAGAGACTCCTTCCTACATAAAAGAGGAGCTCGCATCCACCGCTAGAATGCAATGATGAGGATCCAGCATCACCTCGACCTCTTCCATGCTATGTCCTTGAGTCGGAGTCCGAATCTCCGGTATCAGCTTCTTGCAAATCCCAACCAATCTGTGGGTTGCATGACGATGTACCGCTCTCCCGCATCGAAAGCGGACGAGATCACCACCGCATTCTCAGGTAAGCTGATCAACCAACCCGCGAGAGAAGCAAAAACTTCCAGCATGCGACCTATTGATTCCGGAAGGCATGGAGACTCGAGGTTCCTTATTCCCTTTTGAATGGAGTTGCTGATTCTGGCTTGCGCTGCCAGCCAACCTCTAGCTCCTCCATGGCCCCCTTCCTCCAAGCCTCCCTACCCAAGTCGCTCATTTTTCTTCCTCGCTATTCAGACCTCTTCCTCGCTATTTGGACCAACTTATTAAAGGGCCAAAGAGGGAAAAAAACAAGAATATGGCACCTCTTGTAAATAAAAGATTATACATACTGAATGTAATAAAACAGGACAATATAACAAAGGATCTTACCAGATGAGATGAGCAGTGCCTGTCCAGTGTAATTAATGTGAGCCTTGGCCCAGGGTATGACACGGCAGCCTATGAGCTGAAATAGAAACGAATAATATATTAAAAAAAAGTTGATAAAGACGATATTTGGCACCTGAGAACTTTTTTAAACAAAATCTTTGCGATAAAAAAACCTGGTTAAAGTGGAATATTTATGTGAATTGCTAAGCATACAACAAAGTTTTTAAACTCAATCAGTATTTCAGGTATAACACCAATCTAACGGTCAAATTTTCATATGGCTTAAGCAACAGGGATTAGGTATGCAAAAGAAGAAAGAGAGGAAACCCTACAACAGGTCCGGATGCAACGATTCCTGCAATTACAGCACTCTTGAACCCTGATACAGTTGCATCTGCAAATGCAAAATGTCAAAAGAGAAGGGCTTTTTCATATGCACCAAGCATTTTCCAGCACAATGAACAACATAAAAGCAAAACCGCTATATGAAACAAGCTTTCTGAAAATGAATTGGAATCTGTAATATCTAGATAGATACTGATTTATCAAATCGATGATGTTGTTAGGTTTTTACATGACAGATTTTAATCCTCAAACCGTGATATTATTGATTCAGAATGCTAAACATGTGAAACTTGAAGTGACAATTGGTTAAAACTTGGGGTTCGAGAAAAAAATGCATATAAGAGAAAATCAAACAGAGAAGGTGCCAGAATTTATTGAATAATTAATTATCATTTATCTAATACACGTGGAGGGAGAAACTGGAGAGAACATTTGAGCATCAATCATGGAACATGAAATTTATGGGTGAAATTATATCCAGGAGCTGTAAAACTCATACTAGTTTATAGATATGTTTGTTCTCCAAACCTATGTGAGCATGGACTGAAGAAGGTTATGTTGGATCGTTTTCTTTTCAAAAAAAAGGGAAGAAGAAGATGGTTATGTTGGAATATAGCTAGTATGCATACGCACACTAGTAGTCTTGGCTCACGGGCGTGCGTGTGTGCGGATTTTCTTTTCCAGCCACTGGTTAAATATTTTGATTGGCATAAATCTGGACTCCATTAAGAACCAAATTATCGCATCTCTTGATTACCAAAAGTGTAGCATAAAGAAAGATAAGAATATATTATCTAAGTTGCAACAGATGACACACAACGCATGTGTTCTTCACATCCAGTTCTCTTCCCTCCCCTGTGTTAGATCAGCAGTTTCAATGGTTCTGGATTTCGCATTGTATAATGCAACTTACAAAGTCGGCTGCGATTAAAGTGCACCGAACAAAGGAGTGGTGGGTTGGACCCTCGGGATCAGAAGAATAGATTCCGGATTTGATCCCGAAGAATCGCTTCTTTAAAACCAATCCATGTAATGGGCACTTGTGTCAAGTTAACACACGCATGCAAAACTATAAATAGCAAACTGCTAGATTAAGAAATTAGGGTTTTGTTCGTAGGTGGGGGATTTCCTGTGATGACGCAATAAAAAGGGGAGTGAAAGGGTGAAAGATGGATTGACCTAAGATGGCGGTTTCGGAGTCCTTGGGAGAATGGATCGGAGGAGATGATCTCCGCGAGCTGGAGGGGATCCCCATTCGCTCTCACTCTCTGTGCTCAGCAATCCCTTTCCCCTATTTCCCTCTGCTGCTCTATCTCGGAGGCCCTTTTCCCTTTGTTTGTCGTCATGGCTGACCTCATCTTCTTTCTATTTCTATTAACTATTAGACGGCACACAGTTTTGTTTATTTTAGTTCAGCAGCTTCACCACTTCATTCGCTTAAATTTTGTGTGTGACCTTAAGGGCTCGTTCGGTAGGAGAATAAGGCAGGAATAAAGATGGAGAATAAGGAGAATAAGGGTCTATTCTCTGTTCGGCTGGAGGATAAGAATAAGGAGAATAAGGTGAAATAAAGGTAGGTAAGGTGGGATAAAGATAGGAATAAGAGTGAAATAAGATGAAATGATGGGGAATAGTCGTACCACGGGGAAGCGTGTTGGGGGCTTATTCCCCTTATTCCATTCCTTCTTATACCCCAAACGAACAGGGCATAAGGGTCTGTTTGGTTGTCAGGGTACCTCGGATACTTTAGTATATTCCTAACTTTAACCTTGCATTCTTGAGTTAGGAATACTTATATTGATCCTACAATTTCTTTGATATAATGGTTTTTAACCTTGTTCAAATACACTTATTGATATAAAAAATATATTATAATTATTAAAAAAGTTAATATCATACATAATCAATGCCACATCACATTACAATTATCATTCCAACCATCTCAACCCTCTAAACAGCTACTATTCATAGGAGGATACCCCAACTCAGTCCAACCCAGTAACCAAACATGTCCTAAGTTTTGTTGATAGCATGTGGATATACATGAACAACATTTCTTCACCATCTGATTGGATGTTTTCATGATGTATGAACCAGTGTTCTTCCTCGAGTTTGGACTCTTCCCATTAGATCGAGTAGCATCATATGCTTACTGTTGATCCTGAGATAAATGACATTAGCTAAATCTGAGGAAAAGTTATTCTATCATGAGTGGTTGAGTTGCAAAATGTGTGTAGTCCAAAGTACGATCAGCTCATCCCATTGTTGATTGATGTGCTCCATATGACTTCATGGCCTCCCCTCAGAGTGCTCGGCATGTCCACGACTTGATTAAGTGAAACATATTTTTGCACACGAGAACATTGACGTGAGTATATATTTTGACATGGTTGGTCTAATCACATTTTTCAAAAGGCCGACAAATAAATGTGTATTTTAAAAAGGAGTTTTATTGGGCGTGCCCCTTCGAGATATTGTAATCTCAGTTATGTCCCTTCCTTTTTTGGAATATCAGTTGTGTCATCGACTTCTTATCGCTTTATCACTTGTGCCCCTCTGTTACTTTAGTGATCAGTGAGTTGAACTAACCATGATTTTTTCAAATCATGGCGAGGATAAGAGGGCCATAACTATCCAAAAACTCCCCCTCCTCCCCCTCCCACTCCCCAGCTCTTCCTCCACCCCATGCTCCTCCTCCTTCCCCCTTCTTCGACGTTGGAGCTCGAACTCAATGAGGCAGTGGTAAGCGGCAATGCAATATGTGCATCATCGCATTGTGACTTGGATGCACACAAAAAAGGTGATGCACACAATGACATGGGTGAAAAGGTTTAGCTTTGAATCCATTAATATACTCACGATACTGATAATTGAAATACCCCTAGATGGAATCATGCTTAGTGCTACTTTGAGTACTAATACCATGTATAAGTGTAAAGTTGATAACACTAACCATGCTATATTTCATCATTGTTGAGCGATTATTGATGTATACAAATTACAAGGTGCAAACACGTCATCCAACTCAATAATTGGAATCATGACCTTCAAATGCTTTAACTTGAAGCCCAAGAGTCCATGTTTAATTCATTGCAATATCTAATTCCATCTATCCGATCACCAGCTATGGATAATAAAATCATAATTACACACATTGTGACATAAACCTGTGGCAACTTCTTAGGAGTTTCAATCAGTTGGTGCACTCGTACATCACATCACATTGCACTCATACAACTAGCATTTGATGTCTGCATCTCATCACCCAAGTCCATTATACCATGTTCGCCTACCAGTTTAACCCTTCTCCTGAGGGTTTACCCCTCTTAACTAGGGCTGGCTATTGAGTCACGGCTCGATGAGCCAGGCTCGGGCTCGGCTTGATAAGGGCTCGTGAGCTTGGCTCATTAAGCTATTGAGCCGAGCCCGAGCCAGATTTTTGGGCTCGATAGCTTATCAAGCCGAGCCTGAACTGAGCCCTACTCAGCTCGATAACTCAATAACGGGCTCGATAAGGAATATATATATATATATATTCTATTTGTGAAACTACCATGATTTTTATTTTTATTTGTATTGGTTTTGCAACATTGTTAATGGTGGATTATGTGTTTATGTAACAACAATGTTGGGTGGACTATGTTGTAGACTTGGATTTTCTACCTTTTATCTATGTTAATCTAAGTTATAGTTAGATATTTAGTATTTTTTTCCTTTTTTATTAACAAGCAGAATGTTACAATATATATTATAATTTAACTTTTATATATAATTAGATGGTGTCCTACTGGTAAGGTGGAAGATATTTAAAAAGGAGGTCTCGGGTTCGAGCCTAGTCTAAACACTTTTTCACCAAAAAAACACTCATTTCCTTAACGAGCTTGAATAGGCTCGAGCCCAGACCAGGCTCGATAAGTGGCTAAATCAATTCTCTTTCATCCACTCCATCAAAAAATAATATATTATATCATCATATCATATAAAAATTATAAACTATTCAACTTCTACTCACTTTTTCAAACTTCAATACAATCACATCACAATAACCGCTCACTTTTCCAAACTTCAATACAATCATACCACAACAAACCCACCTTCAGTTTAACCCTCTATTCAAACATCAAAAACACAAAAATGAGTTACCCTCTATCAGTTTAACCCACCATAACCCATGTACCAAACACACCTTTAGTGTTTATTTAACAATTCATTTACATAAACATGATATCATAAAACTATTTTAGAGGAGGATCCAATCTAACCCTATTCAAAAGAGTTCGAAAACATCCATGTCACATCTATGAATAAATATTCACAATGTATTGGGGTATGATACAACATCAATAAGCATAATATCCATGATGCAAGAAATGCATATGAATTTATGGATAATCAAGCATGTGAGGTCAAGAAATCCACGCGAAATCAATGACTATGCATAAGGGATTTTTGCTACATTTGAGAATGATGTCGTGATATTTCATCCCATGCATTCGGATGTATTTGACAACTTGAACTGCTATGAGAACACATGTACGTAAATAATATCAAGCTTCTCTACTTGATGGAGGTTTCAGATGTCAAATGAATGAATTACGATGACTATGTGTAACAAACCCGATCACCTGAAAAGAATGCGGAAGTGATAGCTCAGCGGACACTTCATGATCGTTACACTTGAACATCATGATATCGTAAAAGAGTAGTAAAGAGACAACTTAAAATTGTCATCTTTAATGCAATCTAATATAAAGAAATCATAACCACAATTTCATATTTCAGTGGGTATAATGATATCTTTTCATACCATCCCAACTTCTTGAAGATTACTTAAGAACCTTGATTTGACAATAAATGAATCCTCACATTTCCCTGAAAAGGATAGCAACATACTTTATAAGCCTAAAGCATAGTATGTGTCGAGCTGGGTCAAAGCCGTATAACACAGAAAATCATGTCTCCATTAAGCTACTTCAACGATTTCATCTACAACATAATTAGTCAGGATAAATATTCCTAACAAGAGAACTTTATATATTTTCTTTTCTTACCTAATTAGAACAATATACATTATCATTAGATACAATTTATAACACAAGGCAATTGAGATGGGAAAATAAAATGCACGAGCTTTCACTAATGTTATCTTGTAAACTTTTACAATATCACTCATTGTATGAACATAAATACATAGGTTAAATTACATCTTACACTCATATATCTATCATTAGCAAAATTTCGCATAAATAGTCTTATCTGATCATAACAATGAGATTTGTTTGTTCTCATTTTCATCATCGTTATCTCCTTTTTCATAAAACATTTCATGCATAAACAATGGAGAAATATCATTTTCATTCATAAAACATTGTTACCTTATTGCATATAATATTTGACTTATTCACATATAATATCCCGTACGGATCATTAATAAATATATTTATAGATATGCAGGATTTCGTATCACTGCATTGAATGCCATATTTTTATATATGCCTTGAAAATTGCCATATTTTTATGCATACACCTTACAAATTGTCATGTTTTTCTTCCCTTAATATTACCATAATTTTTATGACCTTAACATTTTCATAATTGCGCATATGCCCATAACATTGCCATAATTGCATATTGGCCCATAACATTGCCATAATTGCACATATGTCCATAACATATTCATTGTTTAGAGTTGTCTTGATTGTTACATTCGTAGGCAGCTTTGATGGCTTTACAACTGGCACAAGCGGTCCATAAACAAAACATAACATGCCAATGTAGCTACAATTGTAGAGGACTTATCTTTGCCTTATGTCCTCCGAAGGCATCGGTCCTTTAGGCTTTAGATAATCGGACTCTAGATGTGGCTTCCACCATTAGATGTGGCACTTAGCCCCGCTTACCATTATCATACCATTATTCGTGTTACGGAATTTCCAATTCTTTTATTACCATTTACTTTTCAATGCAGTAATTGTTCATGTAAACATTCCAAAATCCAATATCTTACTGTCAACTTTTATGACTTATTTACACTACCGATATAATCACTATCGATTATTATATTAATAATACTCATGTGGTAACTTGTAATCAACAGGGAGCAACATACATGGTATATATAGAACAACCAACCTGCACATAGTATGTTGATTTCATATTAGTTGCTATAACCACACGAGGCACATTACATATTTTGTAGTGATCTTTCCGTAGTCCGTCAATCTTAGGAAAACATAAATTGGTGAGGCTATAAGGGCAGATAATAATGCCATCATAATAAGCCCATTTACATTCATATAGCAGGAAGACGTGTGGATATAGATAACGCACCTCTAATAATATCTATTGATTTAGCTTGTTCGGATTTATTATATAGATACATCAATATAATTCTCTGTTTTCTCTACCATAATAATTTAAGATTATTCATAACACGATTTAACAAATTTCGCCTTCACAGTTTGTTTAACTCGGAAGATCTCGTAATTATACATTTTTTAAAGAACGTTCGTTGTGATGGTTCTCCTAAAGCCCTGCTCGGCAGGAGAAAAGCCATATTCCTCCCCCTACGATCTGTACTGCTATTCTGCCTTGGAGACGACGCTTGCCCCTCTCGTTATTCTCTTCCCCTCTTGCGATGTGGATGCCTATTCTCCCTAGACTTCGCATGTATCTCTTGCAATCGCAACTCCTTCTCCTGCCATCCCATATCCATCTCCCCATTGAAGCTCCACCCACGGGCCCCTGCTCTCGCGATGGTCGCGTGTGTGGATGGCTTTTTCCCTTCCCTTTTACAGGTGATCCTTGCAATCAAGGATTCCCATCGCTTGTCAGCTCTTTACTTAGGCTCCAATGGAATTGGTGGAGGTACGCCCGGATATTTACTCTTCATCACAACCTTTAACTAGAGGCATGGTGTCCGTAGGTTTGTTTGTATTGTCTTCTTCAGTGGAATTGGACAGGAATCTAGGGTTTCGGGGTCTCCATCAATGCCATATATCCTTAGTTCCTGTAGCAGACCCACTGGGAACCTCAGTAGCAGTGGCCTCCCCTAGTTCCCGTCAGTCAAGACCTCTTTGTTGTCGTTGTCATAACCCTAGAGCAATAGCATGTCGATTGCTTTTGTGCCGCTCCTTTCATTATACGCAGACTTGGGAAAGTGACATGAGTACCCTCAACCTCACTTTAAAGCTCGCTGCTCAGCCCAGTAGCAGACACACCTGGACAGAAGCCCTTGTAAAAGCATCAATAGCAACAGCAGTCGCAACAACACACAGGAAATGCTTCAGGGCCTCAACAGCTCGCTTTGATTGGATCTTGTCATCCCTTGCCGAGCTTTTCCTCCTCTATTGTTGTATTCACATTTCTTGAACTTTGTGGGATTTCTGTTGTGCAAGGTATCAAATGTATTCACTCTTACATGTTTGTCGATCGTTGTTGATTTCTTGTGCTTAATCTTGTTTCGATTTATTCGATTAAACATCGGCATGTTGTTGTGTCGAGAAATACGACAACCAATTGAGCTTTGAAGGGTTTAGTGATGGAAATCCATCTGTGTTGAGGGGTTGGAAGCTCTTCGTGTTGTTCATCTTGCTTTCTTTGCTAGTTTTAATTTTTTTGGTACAGATGTGGAACTCATTGCATTTTTTTACTGATTTGCAAAAAAAATTAAACATTGATTTGTTTTTGTCGCAAAGAGTGGTCTAAATGTTTGAGTAATAGTAATATACTACTAAAATTGCTAAGGTATTGGGAGTTGGTTGCTTTCGTTTACGTGAATTGACGTTCCCTTTTGTCGATTGGAGGTGATAGATTGTAGCAAAGCAACCCTTTCTTGTTCGGGAAGAAACTATGTGGTGGGGGTCTTGTTTTCAAGATTTTGTAACGACTTAAATTTTAGTCCCCGACCAAGTTTTCTTATTCTCCAATTCGTGCAATCGAGAGAATAAAAAATAGCATACTAATTAAATGAGACTTTATTACCGATGGAATATGATTAATTCTCTCGTTAAGATAGCTTTTAAAAATCATATTGCCTTCGAATATCATCCCCCACATCAAGTACCTTTCCCCGACACATGTGTTTTAGAGAGATAAAGAGGGGAGAGAGAGAGAGAGGTCATCATCAGAAGACCCATCTTCTTCGACAGAGGCCCTGACGTCGAATCGGAGGAATGCTGGGACTTAAAACATTGAAGGAATCACGAACGAGTTTGATGGATAGGCATCGAATTTGAGGTATGTATCGGCATAGGATTCTACGTTTGAATAAAGATCAAACCTGAAATGTATGTCTTGATTGTATAGAATAATATGTATACATAGTTGTTTGATTGACAAAGGTATGTAACGGTTCCAGGTTATTACGTACATAAACCGATTCGATTTAAAATAGACATCTAAAGGTATATGGCGAATTCACAGAGTAATACACACGATTAGTGGCTCTATTTGGATTAATACCTCCAAACGTACACATCAAAATCCATTAATTCCAATATGTGAATATTCGTGTTTTAGTAATGATTTATGTTGTTCCGTAGACGAGATATGAGGCCATATAGTACGCTCGCATGCCATATAGACGAGATATGAGCACCGTCTCGGAAGACCGATCGGAAAGCGGATTTAATCAGAGTTTCCTTTCTTCTTTCTTCTTTATCGCATGATGAATCACTTCGTGCCGACATGTTGCCAATACACTTTCTGGCATCATATGAGAATGGAAAAGTTTCGCATTTTCTTCACTATATAAAATGGATGAAGAGTCGTGAACATCTAAATTTATAGTTTACCATGTTCCCAGAAAAAAGAGACTTTTTTCCATTCGAGATCACATGCGACGTCCCAAGCCGCTCAATCATGATCGAGCAGTTCACACTGTAAGGACTCAGAAATACCCTAATTTAGTGTGAACCGCTCGATCATGATCGAGCGGCTCAGGACGCCCTTCCCTTTACAACCGGTCTCTGCGATAAGGATCCGTGCTCGCCTTCTTATTACCAAAAGTTGTCATCAAAATAATGCTTTGTGCTCCAGAGCTAAAACGACACTGCGCCAAAAAAAAGGGACGAAACGTTTCACATCTATGTATTACTGGTGATTTCTTACGGAATACATACAGGGTAACTCCATGGTATATAGCCCACCAAGGATTAGTATAATCTACAATTACATGCTTCTCAATGTGCTCTATATTAATTACTATGAAGTTACAATTTCAGAATTCCCATTACGTTATTGATTGTTTTGTATTTTTTTCAATTGCCCATAAAAGACGTTATATTTTACATGATTAGACAGTCCAATACTAAAATTTTAGCATCACACATGCACAACTTATAATACATAGTGCCAACATATAGTTCTCTAAAATGAAGATATTTAATTGAGATATGATTGCAGAGGATAAATGATTTTTATATAATATATAATATAGAGTGCATCATGATGTGTATTATAAGTCCTACACCCAAATATTCACGTCACAATTTTATAACATGAATGAGCAGACGGATAAAAAAATGAGATAAATGGGGATGCCCTTTAGGCGGAGCCAACTTAGCTCCCCCGTCTTATTTTCTCTATTTTTATTTTTTGAAAATTTTTCCATGAATATTGATTACTATATTCCTATATTATGTCATTCAAATTTCGTGCGAAACAGAGGCTCCTACGGTCTTCATCCAGACAAACATTTTTTAACGATCCAGGATTTTTTAAATCGATCTTGTCTGGATGGAGGTCGTAGAAGTCTCTGTTTCGTATGAAATTTGAATGACATATTATAAGGATATAATAATGAATTTGCACGATTTTTATTTTTAAAAAATAAAAAAAATGTGAAAAATGAGGCGGGAGGAGCTAACTAAGGGGCACACACATTTTACCCTAAAAAATATAATGATTAAATGTCATCTATAGGACATGATATAAATAGTGGGGATGTTGAAACAATCGTGCTAAATCAAGATAACTAATATGGAGATTTAAGAAAGCAGAAAGTTAAAGGTACAGACATATAAAGAGTCATATGGATGACCGTCAAGAGAATGTATTAGCTCAAGGGACAACGCCGTCAATGGACATATGTTTACAAGGAACCACAGAGGTCAAAGCTAAGTTCTCTACAATTGTAGCTACACTGTCATTATGTCATATTCAAGGACCGCTAATGACAACATTAATCCCACCAAAGCCGTCTAAGGATTTAAAAATCAAGACGATTCCAAAGACTCAATGATTTAAGGTATATATGCAATTATGGTAAATTTAAGAGATTTGTGCAAAATGTTTTGAATTTAAGGGTATGTGCAAGTGGTAATATTAAGGTATATGTGCAAATATTATGAAAAGTCATGCAAGCACATGGTTTAAAGAACGAATAAACCATTACAAGTATACAAGGAAACAATTTATAAAGGTAAGAAATAAGATTGTAAGGAAGCGATTTATAAAGGTAAATTATTACATGTTATGCAAGGAAATACTTTATAAAGGTAAACCATTACATGCTGTGCAAGAAAAGGATTTCATAAAAGAATAAACCATTACATGTTATACAATAAATGGTTTACGAAAAGTAAACCACCACAAGTCATGCAAAGTCATCTTAAATGGGCTAATGTGCAAAGTAATTTATATGATAAAGAGAATTTTACATGCCATGAATCTTAAGAAATATATCCCACGAGATAAAAGACATGTATGTTATATATTCTTATGCATATTACATATGTATGCTCGTGTTTCTGAAAGGAGCCAAAATGCATGCAATTATATACATGCATGGGAACAATTAGGCACATAATGATATTTTTCCATAGAAAATCAAGTACATGCAATATAACCCGTTTAAAACACCATTAGAATTCCCATGTATGGACCCCGATACATATGGTGCATTAAGCTCATGCAAAATTATGTTTATTTATTTCAGGTGCAAGACAAGATCGATCATGCGGATATGATCGTGCGACTGTTTCACCAAGATATTCGATGTGGGAACATTTATTGCACGAACATGAAAGATATTTGTATGCTCAATTGAGTCAAGGAAATGTTATTGTATTAGTCATTTATCTTTTTTAATCATATCTTATTGGTGATGTAATGATGGAACTCTCATTTGAATGAATTTTATGGATCCTTGTGAAAATGTTTTTTTGTATGCTCATGGATTACCACACATGATTCTGTAATGGCTAAGTCATGTGATTTAAAGTTGTGTGCTTCCGCTGACCCGCACAGCCCGTTCTGTTCCTTTACAGATTTAATGTTGCATAGACAATGTGATTTGAAGTGCTTGTGTTGAGTCTTTTCTTCTTGGGAAGAGTGTGTGTTTTGTGCATAAATGATTTAAACCAACTTGGGTATGTTAGTTTGATAGTGGGATTTTGATTTCAATCCATTCAAGTTTTGATTAACACGATTTAAGAGGTGATAATCTCGGAGGTCATAACTTCGTGCTAATCTCACAGTCCAGTTATATTGCTATTTCAGAAGTATTAATATCAAAGTAGTTGCTAGTCTTGAATTGTTCACTTCGATTGCTGGTCCCATATTGATTGTATATATTTAGTCTAATTCATGTTATCTTTCTACTAGACTCATGTTTTTCTGATGTATGTTATGTTGTTAGTCTTAATCAGTTCACTTCTAATGTTAGTTTTAATATTATGACTCCTCGTGTTAGTCTTTGTTGAAGTCAGAGAAGCAGAAGCGGAATCGACAAAGAAAATAACAAACATCATTGAACACGAAGACTTATGTGGAACCCTACTCCCTAAGAAGCGGGATGAAACCGCGGGAAAAGCACTCAAAGGGGCAGATATTCTATTGGAATTTCTCAATGAGTACAGGGGGTGAGGGGTTCCTTATATAGCCTCTCAAACAATCCGGAGTCCCACCGCTCATCCATGTGGGACTAAACATTAGTGGGGTAATTGGGTCTTAGTGAGATCCAATTACCCGCCTATTACATTCTCTAACACTCCCCCTCAAACTGGAGTTGAAAAAGCTGCAGCTTGCAACAAAAAGAAAATATGTAACACATCTTCACACGATACATCACAAGAAAAACAAATGTCCGCTGCTGGTAGAAGACCTCGCACGAGGAGGGGTCTGCAGCTTTCAGGACATCGGAACGTATCTCTATCATGCATGTAGAGCCGTCGCGATATCAGGTCATCGGAATGTATCTATGTCATGCTTGGAGAAGAATCGCTGCAGAAGAAGTCCAGCGCGGGAAACTGATCGGGTCGTAAAAGAAGAAGTATACGCCTCGACGAAGAAGATGATGCTCGATGAAGACGGATGATCTTGTAGAAGCAGTAGTCTAGAGTGTTGGTCTGTCAGTCATGGACAAGCAGTAGAAGTTGTGAAGAATACATCTCTGACTCCCCCTTTCTCCCATAATTGACAGAATAAAGGATAGATAACATCAAGTTGGGAGAAACAAATGAATAACATACAACCCTTTTTTCCTTTTTTTTAATCATTCAAATTTTTATTTTTTTTGTTCTTCATCATTTTTTGCACAATTCACAATTTTATTTTTCATATCGTTCATTTTTTTGGCTTTTCCTCTTCTTTTTTTTTGAATTGCATACGACTTTTTTTTCTTATTGCACGTGCCTTTTTTTAACATAGCTTTTTTAAAAAAACATGGCTTGGGCCCAAAACTTTGCACCCTCTAGCTCTCTTTCTCCTTTTTTTAAAGCAAATTAGTCCCCTTCCCTTTTTTTTAATATTCCTCTGGACTCTCGCTCTCCCTATTCTCTCGGCGTAATTGGGCCCCGATTTTTTTAAATTTAAGGATCGCCTTAGGGTTCCCTGCTCGAAGGTTGCGCCGCTTGCCGGGAAGGAGGATCTGCACGCTTGTGTGCGGCTGCTGGAGCATCGAGGTCACCGCTTGAGCGCAGCATCGCGCTGCCAGCGCATGTTAGGGGCGGTAGGGGCTTGGAATTTGAGAGCTGGTGCGTTGTGATGTACCGAGGCTGTAACACCCCTCCTTGTCGGTAGCACATCTCAACACACATCCACAATATTTACCCAACAACAGTTATAAACAACTTGCATGATATACCATTCATATATTAAAAAGCCATATGAAAAATTTTAAACTTCCATTGATAAACAAATGTCCATAAGAATAACAATAAAACCTCAGAGTCACATATTAAATCATAAATAACTAGAAAGGAAGGGAAATAAAATTACTACAGAACTAAGCCTCGACCTCAACAATGTCCCGCAGATGCACCACCTAAAATACGAGCCTACGTCTCATGTTCTACACTCCCAGTTGGATTTCCAAAGAATGTAACTTGTGAGTCAACTGGCCCAGTAAGGATAAAATAAACTATAAAATTAAGAGATTATAGGTAGATAATGCAAATGCAGTAACTGAACAGGTTCATAAGAGAACAATTTAAAAACATCTAGCAATATACAATCAGTTATATTTTAGGCCTTTAACACGTGCACAAATCAAACCAATTCTTGACATATCTTAATCCATATTTTCATTTACTTATCCCAGGCTCGTCCGTCAAAGGAGAAAGCATACACTAGGAATGAAGTCTGCAACACTCCATTCAGAGTGCAACCTAAAACCTGTGCGCAAGCGTGATCCTTCAACTAGTCTAGTTGGTTGTACTCTGGCACTTGAGATAGAGCATATGGGCCCGATGAGTCGCAACTCTGTCAATCGAGTCTGCCGGAGGAGTCTCGCTCGCTCCCTAACAAGTGCAACAAAAATGGATCCGTATGATTCAACACATGCATGCATCCACCTCAATTCCACCAGAGTACCTACCACCACCCCACTCTATGATGCCCCTCGAGTGGGGATGACTCATTATCGGCTCAGCCGGACCACAAGAGTGTGCACCCACCTTGTGGTATTTATCCTTTATTCCATGCATGTATTATTATACTTTACTCACGAGCAATAAATCGTAATCATGATTATGCTTTCCATTTCATCGAAAACTAAACAGTAAATTTTAAGATCATTAGATCACAAACCTCACACCACTATATTATGCAATGTTGTTTAGTATGCTTAAAGGTATCCAACACAGGACCCAAATCATGATTTCACCAACCTTCTCGATGCTAGTCAATAGCACCAAGCCAGATAACGAATGTCAAAATACGAACCATGTAGTATTCCAAAGATCATTAAGGTGCTAATACTCCATATGGATTGAGCCTCATATTTTGATTTCCATCACATGTCCGAAAATCTTCGTTGGCCTATACAGAAAAATTAATCAACACATTGTATTATACCCATAACTGATAAGCAACCGCAGATCTGGCTAGGCTCGTAGATTGGAGACGTAACATCTAACTAAGTTTGGGAAAATACAATACGTACGAGATTTATTCGTGGCAATCAAAAGTTCATGTGGAATCTATCAATAACTAGCTTAGGCATAACTAAATCACCATCCCGTACGATATAAACATTAGCGTTGAGATAAAAGGAAAGGAATCTTCCTACCATAATTGTACACATATAAACTTATATAAGGCTAGTCAAGTTTACCTAATTGGTCTTTATGCAATTCCAAACATATAAACTTATATAAGGCTAGTCAAGTTTACCTAGATTGGTCTCTATGCAATTCCAAACATAGTACGTGTATCAACAATTGACTCGTAATTATCTCATAATACACCCTTTTTCCTATTATAAAGAAATTCCGTGATAAGTGGATGGGAGTTACGTGTTTGTTAGAAGTTGTTATAGGTATAATATTATTTAAAAGTACTTGGATTACTTATTAAGATAAAGCTATCCACTAAAAAATAACCTCCTTTCATTTCTTATTAAGACTATCCAAACACCATAATTCTGATCATTAGCACATACTAATCCTATGGAAGACATTACTATCCAGAGTGATAGTCCTAATATAGAGGTCGTATGTGTTAGGGTTATTTACCAACCCATCGATACTTGATATCAAAAGGTCTGATGCACGATGCCTTCATATGAACAACCCAAGAGTAAGGACATGAATGTTTATGTATTAATCCATGAACCCTTCTCTGTGTAAACGACAACATCCCCCAAGAAGGTTAATAATATGATCGTAAATACCAACACCTAATACAAACCTAACAATGAAAACAAAACTTGAGCAACTTATCACATGGAAATTAAACCACATGAGCAAATTAACATGAAGACATGCGATAAACCAATAGCAAAAGGCGATCTCGGGATTGGATCAAATCGGACTATCCCCGAACAACAATCTCCCAAAAAGTGAGATACACAAAAATAAAAAGGGAGAAGGTTGCAATCCGTTACCTATGCTCATGCACTTCTTTGATCCACGTGCTCGATCGTCCGATCATGAATCCGATGAAAGAAATGCCTTTCCCTTGTGATGGCACTCCTCTTTTTCCTGTTGCTGCGGAGCTACGGAGTTTCGTGGAGCAAGAAATTCCTAAGCTAAGGCTAAATCCTCGATAGATCATTATAAAATTAAAAAGCGATATAAAACAAAAACCGACGAAAAATCGCAGAGAGGTCCCCTGAGCACACCGGTGCCCGGTGAAACAGATCTCGGCAATCACCACAAAGTCTTTGAGAGTCTTGTTTGTACTTGTATTATTACAACAATAATGAATCTGAAAATAAAAACAAACTAAATTACACTACTCTCTCCTCTCTCCTGCTCGCCTTTCCTACGCTCTCCTGCGGCTCTATACAGAAAGGGCCCGCCTCTGATTCCCACGATTGCGTCGGCTTCTCGGCAAATAAAAAGAAAAAGAAAAAGAAAACAAATAAAGAAAAATAAAAGAAAATAAAAGAAAAATAAAAGGCCACGAAAACTGCGAAAGAAAGAAAGGTCGTGAAACGAAAATCGAAAAAGAAAAAGACTACTAAGTTGTGCTCCCCAGCAACGACGCCATTCTAATGGACTAAAAATCCCTTTGTGATCCGAGTGAAGGTATAAATCAGGGTCGTTGCGACCCGAATCGCAAGGCTAGGTCAACAAGAAAAATCGAGAACTACCAAATAAAGGAAAATGACCAATCAAGCCAAATAGCGGTCTTGCTATTTTATTTAACCTGGTATAGCTACCAGGGTCGAACTCAAGGAGCACAGGTTGACTAAAAGTCTACGAAGTAGTCGAAAATCAAAATAAAAAGAAACAAATATTTTTGGTGGATTTTTAGATTTTTATTTTTTTATGATTTTTAAATATAAAGAAAATATAAAAGAAGCCTAAAACAACAATTTATTATTCACATAAAAATAGGTCAGAAAATTAAAATAAAAATGTTTTTGGATTTTATAGTTTTTCAAGTATTTTTGGTAATTTTCTCAGATTTTTATGATTTTAGTTGATTTTATAAAAATGAAAGAAAGCCAAAAATGAAAGCTACTGTGCAGACATACTCTAAAGGCTATTTAAAATTAACTAAATAGCCTATAAAAATCTAACAACAATTTTATGAGAAACTAAAAATAAAATCCTAACTACAGGAAAAGAAATTGCATTTTTTTTATATTTTTTCTGAATTTTTAATAATTTTTATGAGTTTTTCAGTGTTTTTAGATTTTTATGGGTTTTATATATCCAAATCAAACAAAACTTGCACAGATTCAAAAAGACAACAAAACAAAAAAAACACAATTTTTTAGAATTTTTAGAGGCTTTTTAATATTTTTATTTGATTTTTCAAGTTAGACAGTAGAGAAAATAGGGGTTTTTGAAATTTTAAATATATAAAATAAAAATAAAAATGTCCCAAAAAATCATGGAAATTTTTACATAGTGGCAGGGGCCAAGTATCCAAATTTCACGATTTTTGGAGTCAATTTGCTATTTTATTCACCCAATAAAACATGCACAGCACACAGGGACCTAAATGTAGTTACTGAAACTTATCAGCCAAATAATAACATGTGTAAAAAGTGTGGGGCTAAAAATGTAAAAATCTCAATATAGCACGAGGAAAGCACGTGAGTTAGGCACACATGGGCATATTTGCCATTCCTATTTATAAAAAGTCGAACAGTAACAACAATAAATCTTAGGAGGAAATGTGCAAATACACCAACAAGCACGTGACAGACCACGTGAACTACATTCAGAGGGACTAAAATGCAAACAGTGAAAACAGTAGGGGCTAGAGTGCAAAAAGTCCACAGAATGCTATTTATTTAATAGACTAAATTAGAACATGAAATAACTGCAGGGGGTATGGCGCAAATTACCTAGCCAAGATGCGTGCAGGGTCACGTGATGGACAGGTGGCGCTCGTTGAGTGGAAGCGAATCGACGGCGCTGGCGCTGACACCTGGAGGATCTGATGGCTCCGACGAGATGGCGGACGTAGGTCGCACGTGGTCGTTAGATCTGGTATCTAACGACATGTCAAATGCAGGCGAAGGACGGCTCAGATGATGTCTGGCGAATGGACTTGATCCGACGGTGGAGAAGAGGTCTGGAAGAACTCCTCCCAAGCGAGGTTCGCCGACGAACTGGAGGTGATCCAAGCGTCCGATGGATGATCAGAGGGAGGGGTTCGACTCGCCTCATCCCTCCGCGTCTGGTGGCGATGGCTGATAGAGCTCCAAACGGTCCGATCTCCTAGAAGGGTGATGCGACCTGGGACGTCCCCGACGAAGATAGTTGAATGCGACCTGGGGGGTATTCGTGCGCTTATCGACCTGCAAATGAAAGCTGATGATCGGAGGCTCGCTCCAGCAGTGGTTATTGGACAAGTAGCCAAGTGAAGCAGCGTGGAATGGCGTAGGAAGGTCCCGGCGGAGGCGGCGGGAGGAACCTAGCTCGATCTTGGCTCGGATAGCCAAGATCGAGATGATCAGGCTATGGAAGGAGGGTGACGATGGGATGTCGCGTCGATCTATACAGATGAGAGTGGTCGATGGAGCTCCGGCCACTAGGGCGGAGCCGGCGGAGGAACGATGATGGAATCAGAGATAGACGGAGCTAAGATTGATAGAAGAGTTACCTGATGATCGAAAGTCAATCCTGAGCTCCAGGAGGGTGCGACGAAGGTGGTCGTCGCCTCGACCGAGCTGCGACGGGCTGGGAGGCTCTTACGTGGCGGCGCTCCGACCACGTTTGTCGAGCGTCGGCTATAGGAGCCTAATCCGGCTACCAAAGAGTGGTTCCGATCGCTGTCACCGAGAGGAGGCTCTTTAGGCTGGATTTAGGGCTTGCGGCGTGAGCTGGGGCGTTGGGAATCAAAGGTGGAGAATTTATACGCATCCCAGGTGACAGGAAAGAACGGGCACGGGCATGCAATCCGATGCTGATCAGATCCCTCATTGAGATCCCGAGGTTGTCTGATCCAGGAGGAAGAGATGGGCGCATGAATCGGGGCAAATGACAGTTGGATCCACTCTAGAAAAGTGGTAGAAGTTGGGTCGGTGAGCAGATCCGTAGAGGAAGGGTCCAAGGGGGAGAGCTGACCGGGGGTCAACAATCCCCTGTGGACCAATCAGATAATTCCAATTCAAAATTAGTAAATTCAAAATGAAATAGAAAATGATTATATTTAAAAATATTTACAAAAAAATGTTTATTATTTTTCAAACTATTTTTAGTGATTTTTATTTATTTTTTTGAAAAATAAATTATGTTATATACATCATATTATTTTATATACAGGTATAAAATACCTTTGTATTTTATAATTTTATTTTTATTTTCTTATTTTTTGTACAAATATCCCAATTTTATATTTTATTTATTTACAACATAAAATTTGTGATATAAAATAATTTTTATTTTATTTTTGTTATTTATTTACAAGGGTGAAATAAATAGTGGTTTGATACATATATACAAGGTATATATACAAGGTGAGAGAGAAAGTGTTTATTTTTTATTTTATTTTATTTTTCTCATTTTTATATTAATTTTAGAAATATATACAAAATATGAGAAACACATCTTTATTTTTATTTTTATTTTTATGAAAATAAAATATATACACTAAGAAGGAAATATGCACAATGATGAATGACCCTATCTCTCTCTACTTGTTTTATTTGGCGATCATGTCCATATTGGGCCTTCTCTTGGGTTCAGGTCACTCAATATTTATTCTAAATATTTCCCTCTTTTTCTTTATTTCTTCATTCTTTTATTTTTGCGCAAATACATGCTAATTATTCATATTTACACAAAGCATGCATATTTGTAATTTATTGTATTTACAACTATATACATGGTGTTTTGCAAAGATAAATAGCTAAAATAAAAGAATAAAGAGTGATGAATGGGTATTCATCAGTGGACTTCTGATAATGGTGGTTGCACCGTTCTCCTCTTGATTCTCTAGAGAAGGAGAGGGAAGAACAGATAAGAGAATGACTAGGGGAGAAGGATGGATTAGGGTTTGGAAAGGAGTGGAAATGAGAGAGATGAAGGGTGGGGATATTAATATAATTTAGGATTAAAACCCTAGTTTTAAAATCCCTAAAATAGCCCCAACTCAAAATTAATAAATCAAAACCCGTAACCCTTAATTCCCACCAACATCCATGACCCCTCTTCACTAAAACATTCATACCCACATCCGAACTCGGAATTACGTGTTTTTAGACTCGTTGGAAAGCTGGTGACCAGACGCTTCTTTTAAATATAATATTGAATAGGATTTAAGACTTCGAAAAAAAATCAAAATTTGCGGGGTGTTACATCATAACAATCTTAAAATCATTCTCATCCCCGAGACTTAGGATACAAAAGGTGTAAGGTTGGACCCTATCGAGCAGTAGGTAACAACCTTAAAAAGATGAAAGTATATATTATAGATTACCCTCAAAAAGATGTGGATAGTCACGCTGCATATCCGCCTCGGGTTCCCATGTAGCCTCCTCGGAGTTGTGTCGTTGCCAAAGGACCTTCACCAAAGGTATCTCCTTATGCCTCAACTTCTTCACTGAGTGATCGATGACCCGGACCGGTTCTTCTGGATAACTCAGGTTGAAGTCCACGTGAAGATCATCATAATTAATCACATGTGATGGATCTTGAATGTACTTTCTCAAGTTGGAGATATGAAAGACGTCATGCACACCAACAAGATGAGGAGGAAGTGCAATCATGTATGAAACTTTACCAATCTTGTCGAGAATCTCAAAAGGTCCGACAAACCGTGGTGCTAATTTTCCCTTTACTCCAACCGCTGAACTCCCTTCATGGGAGAAACTCTCAAGAAGACAAAATCTCCAACCTCAAAGCTAAGATCAGTGTGTCGTCTATCGCTATTGCTCTTTTTCCTACTCTGTGCAGTAAGCAACTTCTCCCGAGCTATATTGATTGCCTTAGCGGTCTCCTCCAAGTACTCTACCTTATGTAAAAGATTATGTCCAGTCTCCTGCCAACTCAGAGGTGTAAAACACCGCCTTCCATACAACGCTTCAAAAGGGGCCATGCCTATGCTGACATGGTAACTGTTATTATATGTAAACTCTGGTAATGGCAAATGATCCTTCCACGACCCTTTCCACTCCAGCACACATGCTCGAAGAAGATCCTCCAGTGTCTGAATCGTCATCTCGGATTGTCCGTCAGTCTGTGGATGGTAAGCAGAACTGAGGCATAGTTGCTTTTATAAAGAACTCATGAATTCTCTCCAGTAGTGAGAGGTGAACCTTGGATCACGATCTGATACAATCTGCTTCAGCAACCCATGAAGTCTGACAATCTCCTTAATAAAGATCACTGCAAGCTGTAAGGGAGTGCATGCCATACTCACAGGTATGAAATGTGCTGACTTAGTAAGCCTGTCAACCACAACCCAAATGGCATCATGACTACTAGTGGTCTTAGGAAGTCCTGTCACAAAGTCCATAGATATACTCTACCACTTCCATTCAGGAATAGGAAGAGATTGCAAAAGTCCAGGTGGCTTCTTATGCTCAACCTTAATTTGTTGACGCGTCAAGTATTTTGCCACAAACTTGGCCACATCTCTTCTCATTTGCTTCCACCAAAAATTCTTTTCCAAATCTTTTTACATCTTGGTGCCATTAGGATGTATCGACAAACGTGAACTATGTGCCTCCTGCATGATCTCTTCCCTCAATTGTACATCTGCTAGGACACACAATCGATACCCATTTCGTAGCACACCATCTTGATAAGAAAATCCAACCAAGGTTCCTGCAAGAGCCTTCTCCTTGAGTCTTTGCATACTCAGGTCTGCATGATGCCCTCGGATGATTCATTCAACTAACTCTGGACATGAAGGGGATGGAACTATGACTGTATTTTGACTACTCTGAAATGGATGCCAATCGTTGAAAGCCGCAAGAAGATCCCATGCTTTAAGCTGAGGATGAGATTCACTCGAATGAGGCCTACGACTAAGTGCATCTGCAACCACATTCGCCTTACCAGGATGGTAAGAGATGGTGCACTCGTAATCCTTTAAAAGCTCCAACCATCTCCTTTGCTTCATATTAAGCTCCTATGATCTGTGAAGATTTCGAAAGCAACACCATAAAGATAATGTCTCCACATTTTAAGAGCAAAGACACATGCTTCCAGTTCCATATCATGAGTTGGGTAGTTTTTCTCATGTAGCTTCAACTGTCGAGATCCATATGCAACAACCTTACCACGTTGCATCAAAACTGCACCTAGCCCCTCCTTTGATGCATCAGTGTAAACCGTGAATCTGTTTATACCCGATGGAATTGTCAAGATGGGATCTGTAGTAAGCCTCTCCTTCAGTGTCTGGAAGCTACTCTCACACTCTTCTAACCAAGCATATGGCATCTCCTTCTTGGTCAGTTGGGTGAGGGGAAGGGCAATCTGAGAGAATCCCTTCACAAACTGTCTGTAATAACCGGCTAAGCCAAGAAAGCTTTGGACCTCAGACACATTCTTCGGTCGTTCCCAACTAAGGACTGCTTCGATTTTTGCAGGATCCACTGACACTCCTGCAACCTGAGATAACATGACCTAAGAATGATACTTGTTGAAGCCAGAACTCACACTTACTAAACTTCGTATATAGTTTGTGCCTTCGCAAGGTCTCCAGCACTGTCTGTAAGTGTGTGCAATGTTCCTTTTCATCTCGAGAGTAGATAAGAACATCATCAATGAAAACTACGACAAATCTGTCGGTGAAAGGCTGAAATACTTGATTCATCATGTCCATGAATGTTGTTGGGGCATTTGTTAAGCCAAAGGGCATCACCAAGAACTCGTAGTGACCATATCTAGTTTTGAAGGCAAACTTATGTATATCCACATCCCGAATACGTAGCTGGTGATAACCAGACCGTAGATCATCTTGGAGAAGATGGATGATCCTTGTAGCTGATCAAAGAGGTCATCAATGCACGGTAAAGGGTAATGATTCTTGATCGTTACCTTATTCAACTGCCTGTAATCTATGCACATGCGCATAGATCCATCCTTCTTCTTAACAAAAAGGACAGGTGCTCCCCATGGAGATGTACTATGGCATATGAAACCCTTCTCCAACAGCTCTTGTAACTGCACCTTGAGTTCCTTCAGTTCAATTAGTGCCATCCTGTATGGTGCCATAGATATTGGTTGAGTTCCCGGAATGATAGAAATCTCAAACTCCACCTCACGAGGTGGGGGAAGCCCAGGAAAATCTGTAGGAAATACATCTGGAGAATTCTTTACTATTTCAACATCCTCAATTCCTTCCATAAGGGTTTGGTTCCCAATGACATGAACAATAAATCCTTTGCACCCTTGAGATAGCAGGCGACGAGCTTACAACGCTGATATGCAAGTTACACCTCTCGACGGGGTGCTTCCATCAAATACAAATTCTTGTAGCTCAAGAATCCTGAAAATAATCTGTTTCTGGAAACAGTCTAAACATGCATGGTGATTCTCGAGCCAATCCATGCTGAGAATAACATCAAAGTCCTCCATATGAATGAGCAGCAAGTATGCCTCGAGCATATAACCTCCAATATAAACTGGGCTATCAGGAATCACCCAATGGATAACAAACACTTGACCCCCATGTCCCTTAATAAGATAAGGGTCTGAAACTATGGTAGGCTCTCGGCCTAAGGTATCCGCAAAACTCCATGATACGAAGGAGTGAGATGCACCCGAGTCAAAAAGAGAATGAGCTGTAAAGTCACCGACTGAAACCATACCTCGCACTACCGATCCCGAAACATGTGCTTACCGATCAGTGATGGCATTGAGTTGTCCTTCTCTTCATGGCCCAATGAAACCTATCGTGCTCTGAGTCTGGTTGGGATGTCCCCTACCACCACGAGAGGTAGAACCACGTCCCTGGTGCTGCGGACATCCCCCCGTACAGTACCTCGCATATGTGAAGCTCCCAACGGACAGTTGGACTTGATGCGCCCCTCCTGGTTGTATCGGTAACAAACACGTACATCTGTCATGGTGTTCACCGCTTGATGTCCTGGTTGCGATGGCTCGGAAAGTGCTTGCCCCAAGGTAGGAGCTCCTCTATGTGTAGACCTGGTAGACATGCCAGGCAGGTCGGGTGGAGACGTTGTCCTCTCCATGCCATTGATCAATCATTACGAGCAGTCCTCCCATAATAGCTCGGTCCTCCTTCCCTAGTTTGTACTGACCTGCCTTCACGCAAGTCCTCCTCCACTCATGATGCAGCATCAACCACTTCCTTCATTGTAACCAATCTAAGGGGTACCAGCCTCTCGCGAATTTCCTTACAAAGACCTCGAAAGAACTTGAATGCTTTGTCAGACTCGGTCGGCACAGTGCTAGCAGCATACTTCAACAACTCCGTGAACCTATTCAGATAAGCAGTCGCGGTCCTATTCCCTTGCTCGAGTAGTGTGAACTCCACGCGACGCTGCTCTAGCTAGTATTCCGGATAGAAATGCTCTCGGAATGCCTCAGTAAATTTCTCCTAAGTAATCAGCATTGTAATCTGTGGCTCCATAGAACTCCACCATTCCTCAACATAACCCGCTAAGGAGTAAGTAGCAAGTGTAACCTTCTCCTCATCTGGTACATGTATGGTACGAAATATCTTTTCTACATGCTTTAGCCATCTCTCTGCCACATATGGGCTTGTATTGCCCAAAAACTCTGGAACTTTTTCCTTGCGATATTTTGAAAAGATGTTCTCTTGTCTCGATGGTGGCGGCGACGGAGGAGGAGGAGGTGGCGGTGGCAGTGGATCACCATCTCCCCCACCCATTCCAGACCCGCCCTCGGACGTAGATCTCGACAATCGCTCCTCGAGCATAAGCTATCTCTGTTTCACATCCTGCAGCATTGCCATCATCGCAGCCAACTGCTGCGCAGTATGATCCCTGCGAGGCGGCATGATCTGCAAGTGTAGAAATAAAAAGGGAATTGCAATTAGATCTTAGGGTAGAGATCATTAATCAACTTTGATCAATGCACATTTTTGGTGGACAAAGCCTCCCTTATTTTTGACAGTAATCATAAGACAACTTGTCTAATGTATAATGATATTTCTCCTACCACACAACTGTTTATGACTGAAGGGGTAAATGGGCTCTGATACCAAATGTAACACCCCGCTTTGTCGGTAGCGCATCTCAACACCCATCCACAATATTTACCCAACAACAGTTATAAACAACCTGCATGATATACCATTCATACAATAAAAAGGCATATGAAAAAAATTTAAACTTCCATTGATAAACATATGTCCACAAGGATAACAATAAAACCTTAGAGTCACATTATTACATCATAAATAACTGGAAAGGAAGGGAAATAAAATAACTACAGAACCAAGCCTCGACCTCAACAATATCCTGCAGATGCACCACCCGAAAATACGAGCCTCGTCTTATGTTCTATATTTCCAGTTGGATTTCCAAAGAATGTAACTTGTGAGTCAACTGACCCAATAAGGATAAAATAAATTATAAATTAAGAGATTATAGGTAGGCAATGCAAATGCAGTAACTGAACAGGTTCATAAGAGAACAATTTAAAAACATCTAGCAATATACAATCAGTTATAGTTTAGGCCTTTGACACATACACAAATCAAACCAATTCTTGACATATCTTAATCCATACTTTCATTTACTTATCCCATACTCGCCCGTCAAAGGAGAAAGCATACACTAGGAATGAAGTCTGCAACACTCCATTCAGAGTGCAACCTAAAACCTGTACACAAGTGTGATCCTTCAGCTAGTCTAGTTGGTGGTACTCTGACACTCGAGACAGAGCATATGGGTCCGATGAGTCGCAACTCTGTCAATCGAGTCTGCTGGAGGAGTCTCGCTCGCTCCCTAACAAGTGTAACAAAAATGGATCCATATGATGCAACACACGCATGCATCCACCTCAATTCCACTAGAGTACCTACCACCACCCCACTCTATGATGCGCCTCAAGTGGGGATGACTCACTGTCGGCTCAATCGGACCACAAGGGTGTGCACCTACCTTGTGGTATTTATCCTTTGTTCCCTGCATGTATTATTATACTTTACTCACGAGCAGTAAATCGTAATCATGATCATGGTTTCCATTTCATCGAAAACTAAATAGTAAATTTTAAGATCATTAGATCACAAACCTCACACCACTATATCATGTGATGTTGGTTAGTATGCTTAAAGGTATCCAACACAGGACCCAAATCATGATTTCACCAACCTTCTTGATGCTAGTCAATAGCACCAAGCCATATAACAAATGTCAAAATACGAACCATGTAATATTCCGGAGATCATTAAGGAGCTAGTACTCCATATGGATTGAGCCTCATATTTTGATTTCCATCACAGGTCCGAAAATCTTCGTTGGCCTATACAGAAAAATTAATCAACACATTGTATTATACCCATAACTGATAAGCAACCCCAGATCTGGCTAGGCTCGTAGATTGGAGACGTAACATCTAACTAAGTTTGGGAAAATACAATGTGTACGAGATTTATTCGTCAATCAAAAGTTCATGTGGAATCTACCAATAACTAGCTTAGGCATAACTAAATCACCATCCCGGACGATATAAACATTAGCATTGAGATAAAAGGAAAGGAATCTTCGTACCATAATTGTACGCATATAAACTTATATAAGGCTAGTCAAGTTTACCTAATCGGTCTCTATGAAATTCCAAACATAGTACGTGTATCAACAATTGTTTCGTAATTATCTCATAATACACCCTTTTTCCTATTATAAAAAAATTCCGTGATAAGTGAATGGGAGTTACGTGTTTGTTAGAAGTTGTCATATGTATAATATTATTTAAAAGTACTTGGATTACTTATTAAGATAAAGCTATCCACTAAAAAGTAACCTCCTTTTATTTCTTATTAAGACTATCTAAACACTGCAATTTTGATTATTAGCACATACTAATCTTTATGGAAGACACTACTGTCTA
This sequence comes from Ottelia alismoides, assembly GCA_037367405.1. NCBI lineage: Eukaryota > Viridiplantae > Streptophyta > Magnoliopsida > Alismatales > Hydrocharitaceae > Ottelia > Ottelia alismoides. The sequence continues at coordinate 193,896 of JAZKJV010009220.1, forward strand.
GAGTGATAGTCCTAATATAGAGGTTGTATGTGTTAGGGTTATTTACCAACCCATCGATACTTGGTATCAAAAGGTCTGATGCACGATGCCTTCATATGAACAACCCAAGAGTAAGGACATGAATGTTTATGTATTATTCCATGAACCCTTCTCTGTGTAAACGACAACATCCAGAAGGTTAATAATATGATCGTAAGTACCAACACCTAATACAAACCTAACAATGAAAACAAACCTTAAGCAACTTATCGCATGGAAACCACATGAGCAAATTAACATGAAGACATACGATAAACCAACAGCAAGAGGCGATCTCGGGATTGGATCAAATCTGACTATCTCCGAACAACAATCTCCCGAAAAGTGAGATACACAAAAATAAAAAGGGAGAAGGTTGCAATTCGTTACCTATGCTCATGCACGTCTTTGATCCATGTGCTCGATCGTCCGATCATGAATCCAATGAAAGAAATGCCTTTCCCTAGCGATGACACTCCTCCTTTTCCTGTTGTTGCGAAGCTATAGAGTTTCATGGACTTCTGATAATGGTGGTTGCACTGTTCTCCTCTTGATTTTCTGGAGAAGGAGAGGGAAGAACAGATAAGAGAATGACTATGGGAGAAGGGTGTATTATGGTTTGGAAAGGAGTGGGAATGAGAGAGATGAAGGGTGGGGGTATTAATATAATTTAGGATTAAAACCCTAGTTTTAAAATCCCTAAAATAGCCCTAACTAGAAATTAATAAATCAAAACCTGTAACCCTTAATTCCCACCAACATCCATGACCCCTCTTCACTAAAGCATTCATACCCACATCAGAACTCGGAATTACGCGTTTTTTGACTCGTTGGAAAGCCGGCGACGAGACGCTTCTTTTAAATATAATATTGAATAGGATTTAAGACTTCGAAAAAAAATCAAAATAGGCGGGGTGTTCCAGAGGCGGAGTTGTAGCCCTAAGCAGCGGTGCCGCCTAGATCGGACAAGAGGAGGCCCCACGATGGGAGGCGGTTATGCGACTCGCGCCACTTGCGCGCGGAGCTGAAGAAGGGAGATGGGAACTCCGCCTGCGGGAGATAGAGCGGGGGCGCGAGATCGAGGAAGGGCTATCATGCGCACCACCTGGAGATGGGGTTGCAGTCTGTGGCAGAACGTTGCTGCCTGAGGAGTTCCTGGAATTGCACCTGGATTATTTGCGGTTGGGGAAGCCGTCGCTTAGAGTCTTCGAGTGTCGCATCGATGGAGGCCATTGCTGGTGGAGCGATCATGAGAGGAGGGCGACCGCTGTACCGCAAGGATTGTGGTGCGATGTTGGAGAGCCGCCAAGGGAGTGAATGGGTCTCGCCCCCTCGTGCAAGGATTGCTCCGTCTGGAGCTTGGAAACATGGTGGTGCAGCTAGAGGCCCGATGCCTCGGCCACCGCCTGGAGGCCCTCCTGGTCCGTGCATCTGGAGACTGGAGGCGCGAGGAGAGCTGCTTGAGCTTTCATGCAAATCTGACCCATAAACAAGCAGGATTTGCAGAACTGACGACCTTGACGTTGATACTGAAATATAGGATTCCAAGAAACGAACCCTAGGACTTTTCTTGAATAAGAACTTGAATCAAGCAATAAGTATTCAAAATAATATTCAAGAACTAAAATCGAATCTCGAACATGCGATGAAAAAACTTATTCCTCGAGAATCGGACTCGCTCTGATACCGTGTTGAAATCAGAGAAGCGGAAGCGGAATCGATAAAAAAATAATGAACATCATTGAACAGGAAGATTTACATGAAACCCTACTCCCTAAGGAGCGGGATGAAACCACGGGAGAAGTCCTCAAAGGGGCGGATATTCTATTGGAATTTCTCAATGAGTATAGGGGGTGAGGGGCTCCTTATATAACTTCTCAGACAGTCCGGAGTCCCACCGCTCATCCATGTGGGACTAAACATTAGTGGGGTAATTGGATATTAGTGAGATCCAATTACCCGCCTATTACATTCTCTAACAGTCTTAATCAGTTCACTATAATGTTAGTCTCGTGTCTTCTGTTATCATTTTCCATTCTAATTTCACAGGTGTGTTCACAATCCAGTGCTATTGTCATTTCGGTGTTGCTAATATGAAAGTGGCATCTGATGTGAATTTGATCAATTCTATTGCCAGTTCCTATTGTTAGTATAATGTTAATCTTAACCTGTTCATTTGAAATTTTGGTATCATGTTTTCTACTACCATTTCAGTTTGATTCCCAACTCTCACATTGTTAGGATATATTATTTGGATGTATGGAAACTAAATTTAATCTTGGTAACCAGTTCATATTGTTGTATTTACAATTCAGTGTTATTGCCATTTTATTGTTTTTCATTATTGCTAATGTGGAAGTGATGTCATGATGCACTTAGCTAGTATAAAGAATTGGAAATTAGGTAATGCTATCTGTAGACTTCTTATGTGGTAGTCTTTCAGTTATAAAGTCCATTACAATATCTAGTCATCGTCTTGGGGAAGAGTAGAACCTACACCCCAGCATAGACCCTTCCCTTTCTTTTATCGCTTTAACTTTTATGACATAAATCACATGTTCATACATGATGAGTAGTAGGGGTGCAAGCACTTCTGAGATTCATATCGTGAAGGTTGATTCCTCCGAACATCATGTCACTTGGACACCAGCAATGGATGGGTGCCTCATGTATTTTTTTAGCATCACTTTGACATAAGAGACTAGGTTGGTGGGATCTTCACCCGCCGTGCTTGGCAAAGCGTTACAACATATTTTAACATGCATGCTGGGAAGACCTTTGAAAGCCCAAACTCAACAATAGTGGAAGACCATAAATAAGGAATACAACGAACGAGTGGGGGTGGGACCTGATGTCATGTACCGTTATCGCACTGAACGATCACTACAAAAAAGGAGCGATTGACGTGCATAGTATGGCTTGTACTTGGCAAGCACATGTGCTCGCCAATATCTGAGCGGGCACTTGAGTTACACATGTGCTTGCCTGAGCTTGTCACCCATTTGAATTTTTGAAACGTGATGTTTGTTAATATATGGGCGAGCACATGGGTTACACAAGTGCCCGCCTACAATGTGCTCGCCCATTTGAAATTCAAGACGCATTTCGGGCGGGCGCATGACAGTATGCTGACGAGCATGTGGAGAGCCATGAGCGAGCACATAAGTGTGCTCGTCCACATCTGTAAACAGAACGCCGGCTAACCTCATATTCCTAATTCTACCTGAGTTTCTCCCCAAACCCTTCCCTCCTGCGATCCGTGCTCCGCCGTCCTCACCTCCAACGACCCCTATCTGTGTCATTCAATCACACACACGTCTTTGTTTAGATATATTCTTTCATCATTTCTCTCATTTTTTATTATTTTGTTACATTTCATTCTTATTTTGATGGTTTAGGGTTTTCATATTGTTGATAGTTTGCTTGTTATTTTGTATATTCCTAGTGATTAAACTTTTTATTTATGCTTCATAGAACTTGATTAATATGTAGTTGTTGTTAGGTTTGATAATGTTTGTCTAATATGGATGGAAATTCATATGCATGCAAAGTGTTTGATGAAGTGCCATAACCAGTAACATGACTAATTTTGTATAATAAATTAGAATATTGAATTATACAATAACACTAGTTTCATTACAATGATTCACGTCTCAATTGAGATTTTAGGATTGCAATTGGAAGTGGCAGAAAATAGAGAATTAGATGAATGTTGATATGAGAAAATGAAAGAAATACAAGGGAAGGAGTTAGAGGATGTATTGGTGGCATTGAACTTGAATTTGGAGTAGGGATAGAAATGGTTCAATTGAAAGAGGGGATGGGATAGACAAAGTTGTTGGGAGTAAGAACACTAGGAGATGAACCTCAGTCCTATGTTAGAAGAAAACAATGAATAGAAGGGTTTATTAGGAGAGGGAAGAACTTGTCCCTAGCTTCGACATCTGTGAATGGCCGAAGGTGATAGATCGTGATGGAAAATTAAACAACAAAAAGGAGAGAATGAAGAATATGATTATCGATGTACAAACATCAAGAATTGACTGGAGAAATGAGAGGGTAACTATGGAGAAGATAAGGGAGAGCATAGATAATAGATCGAACGAATATTGTGGGAGAACCTAACTTGGAATCGATGGTGGGAATCTCATGGGGTAGAAATCGACGATCTTCGATTCATGTGGCCTCGACTCTAGGATGGTGGAGGGAGATAAGGCTTTTCTTGGATCGTAGTAATGGTGGATATGGAAACTAGAAAACACATGTGTATAGACATAATTTAATTCTTGGCGTACATGTGATCGAAAGAATGGCATGACCATGTACATTGTTCAACAAATACCAATAGTTACGTTGTGATAATTTTTTATTACATTAAATTCGATTTAATGTGTCCAAATGTCTCAGATGAAGTCTCAATCATCAATTCGATTGACATATAATGGGGTTGTATCTGCTGTCTTACTAGGTGACGTAGAAGAACAAATAATGATTCAGACAACTCCGCAGCCAATGAAACATATTATAATTCATCGGAATCTAATGATGAAGATTAACTACAAGTTATGGTAAAGTATTGTACTAGTTTAAAAAACCCATTGATATGTGTACCATTAACTATTATATTGTCACTACAGTAATGACAGATTTTGGATGTAGCGACTCTCATGGATCTCAATGATCTACTCGTCTGGCCTCCTCGGACTCACCCTCTTCCAGTAGACAACCTACTCCACATTTTGATTTAGATTCATTTCCTGAAGAGACTCAACAGGTCATGACCTACTGCCAGTTCTAGGTTATCCTCCTCCACCCTTTTATGGAGAACCATCTTCTAAGTGGCTCTTGATGTATGTCATGTCTTGGTACCTGCACAGACATCGATGGAATCTGATTCTCCTTCTTCTAGACGTCTGAGCACCTACATGCCTTTATCCAATGGAGGTGGGCAGACTTCGTCGTCCTTCTCTTTGTTGGAGCTTACTACGGATGGGAGGTATTTTTTTACATTTTCTCATTTTAACTTTCATATATATATATATATTCTCAAAAAAAATTTAAAAATCTGCATGGATTTTTTGAGTAGCAACTTGGTTGCAAAGAAGATAACCAACATTATCAAGACACATTTGACTAGCATGCAACTTTGATAGTGTCGCATTCCTGCTATCGAAGAGGAGAGATTCTTCTTGATAAGAACACATAAAAAATTATTCGAATCATTTGATAATTGTTGCAACTCATTTATTTAAATTTTTTCAAAAATTTTCAGAGTAGATACAATTTGGTTATTGGTATGGGGAAGGAGGCTTACTATCGAGCCTTTATTTGTTTAGTGAAGAAGAGGATGAGCGATACATTTTTTAAGGCAAGGAGAGACTCGCATGCGAAAATGTGATGCGAGGAAATGAATTTCGAGGAGATGAAGAGATTCCCGCTGTCATGATGCGAGGAGGAAAGGTATTGTCTTATCATCATAGTTTAAAATGTATTTTTTAAAAAATATATTCATCTTATATGTTTACAGGTGGGTAGATTTTTATGATGTATTCATTACATATTCTGAGTTTGGAAAGAGATCGACGACGGGAAGGCTAAACTGCCAAAAATAGAAGATTAGATCGACTATTGGCTCCAGAAGCCACAATCAGATTAGAGCAGAGCTGGTAATTTCATTTAAAAATATATTTAAATTATACTTTATTATAGGCGGTTAGGTTGGAAAGAGAACCATCATTTTAGGAGCGGTGGTCCAGTTCCACATGAATGGGAAAGAGGGAGCATCCAAATGGTCCGCTCCTGAAGCAGAGAATTGATGGTTAGTCTTTATATTTTTAAGGAATTTGAAAGATATATTACAAATAATTCTTATAATATTTTCAGCTTATATTTCAGGATTGTTATTTAGCTCTATCTGCAAAAAAATGGGATGGGACTCCTGATGGAGGCCAAACACCATTTGATAAAGCTATTTGGAAACATGTATAGAAAATATTAAGTTATTTTATTCAAATTTTAAGTATATATACATTTTACACAATGATAATTTTAATATGTGTTGGAGGAGAGAGATGTTTTCGCGAATCGGAAGCAGACTCTTGGCGGTCTTCCTCCATATTACGTGGAGGAGCATCATCAATCATATTATGTTTATGGTCAGCCATCGTGTACGTATTCATAGCCACAATCATCACAACCATCATCACAGATGGAGTCCCAAATGGCGATGATAGTGGAGTAGGTGACGAAGCTTTGAGAAGATTTCACGGCATACATGTAAGTATTCTCTTCAAGACGAGTAATAATTTCATAGTTTTCTATCTTCAAATGCATATCTTGTACATATTTTACTTAATATAGATCACAAGAGCGTGCATCTTAATGTGAGGAGATTGAAACATATGGCGAGGAGGAGGAGAATGACCCGGAAGAAGAGGCACACATGTATGCCAGGTTTAAGGAGAAGAAGAAAAAGAAATCAAAATAGAATTTGATTTCAAAAATATTCAGATCAAAGAAGAAATGATTTTTTTATTTTTTTATTTTATGTAGTTGTTGAATTCCAAGCAAGTCTTTTAATTTTTAAATTTTTTTTATATTAGATCTAGTTGTATGTGTATATTAGTTCAACTGTAGAACCTTTAAAACGTCCACTAGTTATGTATTTACAAATATTGCAGATTTATATGAATTTATATATTTACTTTATAAGTAAGTTCATAGATATCATGTAAGTTTGATAGTACAAGTTAGTTGTACATGTATGAGAGGATGTCGGCTACTGGGCATTTTACATGTACATTTCTCAACTATAATAAGCACCTACAATGGTTTCTTGGCAGGTTTTACAAGTTCGACGGGGCGTCTAAACCCATTCGAAACTGTATATATTTTTTCTGCTCTCCGGGTTGGGCGAGCACATGTGCTCGCCAATGGCTCTCAGAACGCTCTCCCTTTTTTGTGCGGGTGAGCGGTTAGGCGGGCACATATGTGCACGCCCGGATACGGAGCGAGAACCTAGCGTACATGGGTGCTCGCCTGCCTGCCCTTGAGACAGCCCTATCCACGAGCACACGTCAGGAGAGCACATGTGCTCGCCTACCATTTGGGCGTGCAAAAGGCATACACATAGCATGCACATGACGAGCCCCCATGTGCACGCCAATCCCGCCTTTTTTTATGGTGGATGATGCCTGGTTGACGGTAAGCTTCATTGAATTTTCATCTCACAGTTAGACTGAAGTGATAACATCTCATATATGACACATGTTTCATATCGACAAGTCATACAATTGTACATGAGGAAGACATTCCCCCATTAGGTCCTCGTCGATGAACAATGGGCAAACAACCATTGGGAGCAGACGACAATGTCGCAAAGACTGTGTAGGTCAGTCATCTGGCAGTAAGCATTCAAGGAATGATGGTGCCCTTCCTACAGCCCAGGTCATGGGGCAAGTTGTGGTTAGGCTGACTGAGCAGGTGCTCGAACTGCAACACGAGCAAATTAGGAATCTTACGCCAAAGGACCCCCGTGATGGAGTGGAGGAGCTCCTTGATGAAGTTGAGGCATTGTTACATGGATTTCTCCATGACGCCCAGATCTCGTTTGTCCACAATTCACGTGATCCATACGAGCGGATAATATTCAACCTTGCAAAGATTATACCGGTAAAACTTGTCGCTTGGGTGGCAGTCCAGCTTAACAAGCCTCAGTGAGGTTGTGGCCTTCCCCCTTCCGTTTTACATGGTTTTACGAATGATTGCAATTGTTTATTTACTTGACTCCTATGTTTCATGTCTCATTGGTGTTGTAATCCATCTGAACTTAGTTGTTTTATTTGTGGACATCTATGTTATATGCCTGGCTTATGCATATTTAATATCCGTAGAGACCCTGCAAAATATCAGTTTGGGTTTCGATTAAGATATCAGTTTATATTATCAAGTACACTGCTTTTGGCGCAGGAGATGGATAAAAGCGATGAGGACCAATTTAGTGATGCTTAACATGATATACTTACGTCTGTATTGCTAGAGGAGGGAGAGGAGTGTACACAACGCGATGCAGGATACATTCCCCGTGTGCCGAATTACACCGCAATGCAGACATGACACATATGGATTTGGATATACTCACTAGTCACATCCTGAGATCGTTTGCGATATTTCACATGTACCATGAGACTATTACAAGGCTATGTGCCTGCCTTAAGGAACGTGTGAGTCTTAGGGACTCCAGACACCTGAAGATAGAGGAATCACTTTGCATATTGTTGTGCTACCTTGGTCACAATGCAAAGAACCGTGTCCTCTAGGAGCATTTCCAGCATTCTGGGGATACCATTTCAAGGCATCTCAACAACGTGCTCACACGTATTGTCCCCCCTTAGGGACGATTTCATTCACATGTCATCGATAGATAGTCCAATCCAAGAGGTGGGCCATCAGAACATCAGCTTCTATCCATACTTTCATGTCCAATATGTTTTATTTACGAAATAACTCCCATGTCCCCTTCATTTGGGTGAGTAATTTGAGCTTATATATATTTATCTTCATCTTAGGACGTAATTGAGGCAATAAATGGTATCCTCATCCCGATGAACGTGATGCCTAACATTGCCCCAAACTTTAGAAGTAGGCACCAACTCATTTCACATAATGTCATTGAGTGTGTGGACTTCTAGTATAGATTCATGTACATTGGTGCTCGTTAGGAGGGATCAACCAAGGCATGAAGGTACTCAAGTGGGCCCTCGACGAGGGGGTATTTATAGTGCCGACGAGCTGGAATTTTATGTAGATTGCGGTTACGCCACACAGACACCTTCTTAGCTCTCAACCATAGAATGACCGCCCATCTCCCACACTTTAGAGCACGGAGGGGTCGGGCGTATGCCTGTCCTCATGAGCTATACAATCATCGTCACTCTCAGCTCCTATCATATGTCGAATGTATTTTCGAGATAGTGAAGACACACTTCAAAGCAGTCAATGAACGATCATATTACATCTTCCCCAAGTAGGTGATGGTGGTTATGACGTGTTGCATTATTAACAACTTCATCCGACACATGTAGGGTGCAGATTAGATCTCGATCACTTATACCTGAGAGAACTTGTCAGGTGGCGAGGATACAAGAACTGTTGAGGATGACGACAAATTATTCGATAACGATGAAAATGAAGATGATGTCCGAATTTTCGAGGAGGACATACGGGGCAGAGAGGTTCTGCAGAACAGGTTCGTGACTGCAATGTGGAATACTACGTGATCTTCTTTCTACGTCAACTGGGGTGGATCGTAGAATGGAATCCCTATATTCACTATTACTATTTCGGATGCCTTTGAATGCTTTTCTTCCTAGTAGATTCTGTAATGATGAACAAACTACTTTGATTAATATTTTTCTCGACAAGGACAAGTTTTTTCTAATATCCTGACGATGATTTTGCCCTCTTTTTTTACGGAGGCATCGTGTTTATATAATGAATGAGCAACCACGAATATGGCAGGGTTCAACCCATGTAATCCTAACATATCCTTTTGCGTGACGATGATAGCACAACCTGAACAACGATAGGAGGAGGGGAAACCATACTTGGTTGAGCAACCACTTACGTTGGCATGGCTGGACCACCGCTTGCACCTCCCTATCACACATGAAGCCTTGGCTACTTGAGGATCCTTCTTTTTTTGTAATTTATTTTCGAGTTTTTCCGCTTGCAATATGTTGATATATAGTTTTCTGCCTTTTCTTTTACTCTAGTGACTTCATGCTAGAGCAAATGACCACATCAATCGCGATGATGATAGCCCGCAACCTAATATGTGAGGTGAGGAGGAGAATCGAACTTGACGTCATATACTGTGGCGTGTCTTGACCGATGGTTGCAACTGTCGTCGTCGCATCAAACTTTGGTCACCTGAGCGAATTTTTTTTTTTATAAAAAATATTTCTTTTAGTTCTTATGTTCTCTCGGAGCAAACAATTTACGTACACTCTATTTAACGACTCGGTCATGTTTGGCTACTAATATTATTTCTCTCATTATCCCCTATTAAAATCCATATAGGATGTCAATGTTAAGGTGCGATAGGATGGAGATCAACAACCGTAGTTGCTACTGCCTAGCGGTGGCAGTTCTTGCGTATGAAGTTTACCCAAAGCACGAGGATATCGAGGATCGGCTTTGGTACATATGCCTCTGGGATGTAAGTACACTTTATACATCTTATGAAATATTTTTTCCTCGATAATTGGTTACCTTACATATTTCACCTTTTAGAGGTCGTGCAAATATAAAGAAAAGGCATCCACCTTACGACCCACGATCGAGTCCTTGGCTGCAGACAAGCTCTTCGCGGCGGACATTATGACATAGAGTTTGCCAATTATTACCATCTAGAGAAGCTAGAAGAAACCGATTGATTATTACGTGAGAGGGATCGACTCATTCTTCTTCTGACCAACGGATCAACATCAGCCCATGACGTTATCGATGAGCCTGTGTGTGACAAGGATGCCCTTATATAGAATTAATGTTCCCGAATGTATGGTTTCCTGCCTCATATGTAGACTTATGGAGTATTAAATTTAATTAAAGTGGAACAAGTTTTTTCAGTAAACTTGTGATCATGGATGTGTCATTAACTGCATATTTTTAGAATGGCCGATGTTAACGCATCAAACAGAAATGGACTAAATGCAAAAAATAATTTTAACTAACTTACAAACCTTATTCTTATCCCTCACATGCCAACTGAATGGAGAGTATCCCTTATTCCACTTTATTCATATACCTTCAGCCAAACCAAAACAATTCCTTATTTCAGCTTATTCCACCTCATTCCCCTGCTGAACGAGCCCTAAGGGAATACCCATGCGAGTTGGAAGTGGATTTGCCATTTCCCTTCTTTCTTTCATATGTATTCCTATGTATATTTATGGGCTTCATTTAGAGTTTAAAGCTATTACCAATAATATTTTGACCGTAATCTATCACAACAGATTATCTAACAAGATTCTATGTAATTAATTATGTGATTCTATGTAATTAACTATGTGATTTACCCTACATATAGGAACATGTCCATCCAACAGAAGTGTTACAAAAATTGTTCTAGAAAAAAATAGTTTGATAATTAGTTTCTTTTATGGCACTGACAATGCAACTTACAGAAAAATCCATACATGGATACTTCTCTATTATCATCAATCTTAATCCTATCACCAAAATTAACAGTATAATATTACAGAATTCATTTGTAGATTAATCTAATTCATTAACAATAGCATACTTGCCATTAACAATTATCAAAGTTAAGAGAAGTATTCATGCATCTTGATGTTGTAACAATAAGCGGTGCAAACACAATTGGAAAGCACTCACCAATATGTTGAAAAATGCTCCCAAGGGTGTGTTCGGATACAAGGTTAAACCACCCCCGGGGTGGTTTAACTCCCCTAACCCATGTTTTTTCCCTCCACGTGGGGCCCCATTTATTCCTTTTTTAAAAAATTAAATAAATAAATTTTACATCATCAATCCTATCAAAAAATAATATATTATACCATCATCTCATATAAAAAATATAAACTACTCCACTTCTACTCACTTTTTCAAACTCTAATACAATCACATCACAATAACTACTCACTTTTTCAAACTCCAATACAATCATATCATAATAAACTCACTTCTAACCCACCCCCAGTTTAACCCTCTATCCAAACACCAAAACCCAAAAATGGGTTACCTCCAACCAGTTTGACAAATATCTTGACTGTGCGAGCAATCCGCCCACGAAGATACACTAATTTCGCCTAACCAAACCATTGTTGACCACGTCGATGCTCCTATGATTCTGCCGGATCAAAACTTCGACTCAACAAGGAGGCTATCTTTATCAGATTCGAAGACATTGGCGGAAGAATATCATCATTGGGTCTCTCTCTCCAATTCTTCCTTCCTTCTCTCTCTTACAAAGCAAGATTTTATGGTTTGTTAGTACCATTGTTTCTTTTTAAAGGGACTCATTGGAGATCTTTCCAACAATAACTAGGAGTTGATAAGAAGAGATAAGAGAATAATATTAATAATTTATTTTAGAATATTAACTAAGTTTTTTGTCTAATTAAAATTTCTTATTATCTTTTCTTTTCAAGATGGATATATCCAAAGAAGTGACATTATGGCGTTTTGTTCTATTTTTTTCTTCTTATATTTCAAATTTTCAATTCGTTACACTCTATCAATGATTCAACGGTGTTCCGACAAGTCTCAAGCGAGCATGAGGGTGTACGTGAGTGGTTAGGGTTTGAGGACATATATCTCCCCCATATATAAGCAAGAACCCAAATTCGGATCCGTTCAGACCTAAAGTGGATTTCGTCCATTTAGTCTATATTATTCATAACTTGAGTTAGATTACTCGGAATTCAAGTATTTTGGCTCATTGGAAAGTTCTCAATGAGATTATGTGAAACTTAGTGATTATTGTACCACTGGAACATTGAAAACTCTACGAGGATAGAAAACACTGGTTTTCATAGTATTTGTGAAAATATATAGTGTGGAAAGAGATGGATTGTAATTATTGCTAAAAGTGGGAGAAATAAAAGATAGTACAATAATTGTGAAATAAGGAGGGAGAGTAAATGTTTCAAAAATAACAAAAATACGATGGGAGTGGGGAAATTCCATTATTTCTTACCATTTTCTTCAAAAGAATCAATCATAAATGATCATATCATCACAAAATAAGAATGATAAAATCGAATCATATATATAAAACTTACACAAGAGAGGAGTGATCCTATGAGAGCAAAATTTTGTGAGAGCATGAGAGCATGCATTCTGGACCACATGATCCAATCAGGAGAGAGAAGACCAGGAGAGAGAAGACAGGATCATGTGGTCTAGAATGCATGCTCTCATGCTCTCACAAAATTTTGCTCTCATAAGATCACTCCTCTACACAAGATATTCTTTGATAGATTTCAATAAATAAAATCAGCTTGTCGTCTATCGACTGAGAATACATCTTATATGTATCACATTACCCTAATGTTATACTATTTGGATAGTGATATGCATATTAAAATTTAATCATATATGTTGAAGTTTCCATCGAACAGCTAGAACAACAAAAGAAAATGATACATTTTAGTTGTAAAATAAAGAAAGAGAATATCTATCATAATTTTGGTTGCCCAACTAGGAAGAACCAAAATTGCCCAACTTCTCCCCCCCTCACATTCTCCCCCCATCATCTCAGCATATACCCCTTCTCATCTCCATCACCGCCAAGAAGCCCTTATCCCATTCACCCGCCACTCGCTCCCCCTCATATAAACTATCCTTCCTCGCCATTCCGATCCATCAAGCTCACTCATTTCCCCCGATTTCCATTTGGGCTCCTCTTCCTCTGATCTGGGTACTCGTCGGATTCCGTTTTCGGGTTACAAAATTCGATCTTTCTTCTTCACATGCTGATCGATTGCTGTTATTTGCAGGATCCTGATGGACAGGTTGAATGGTCCGCCTCGTCTCATGATCGTCTCCGATCTCGATCACACCATGGTGGGTCTACCTATACTTCCCCGATCGATCCTGTTCGATATGTTCTTTGACATTTTTTGTATCGTCGATTGCAGGTCGATCATCACGACAAGGAGAACTTGTTGCTGCTTCGATTCAATGCGCTGTGGGAGTCGAACTACCGGCGTGATTCCCTTCTGGTGTTCTCGACGGGGAGGTCGCCGACGCTCTACAAGGAGCTCAGAAAGGAGAAGCCCATGCTGACCCCTGACGTCACTATCATGTCAGTGGGGACGGAGATCACTTATGGTGAGGCAATGGTGCCTGACGATGGGTGGGAGGCCGTGCTTGACCAGAAATGGGACAGGAAGATTGTCCAGGAAGAGACTTCTAAGTTCCCCCAACTCACTTTGCAGGTAAACTTGTTTTTTTTTGTTGCTATTTTAGTTGAAGGATTGCATATCCTACACTTTAGAGATTAATTATTTGATCAGAATTGTTGGTGGAAAGAGTGTGAGTAAATTTACAAGCAAGGAACATTTGCACGTAGACAATCTTATTTAGAATTTGTTGATATATACAATCTCCTCTCTATGTGAGACATCTGAGGAATTTCACAAGTATTGCAAAGAAGTGACGTGTCTAGTTTTCCGAAAAAGAAAACTTAGATTGGTTTCCCATTGGAGAGAAATACCACCGATCACAAGAGCAGCTGGAACTTGAAATGGTGGATTAGCAATCTATGCTGCAGATCAGTTCATTGAACCGAATATTGCTTTTCCCTTCCCTCCAGTTGGTTATATTTTTATGGAATGCTGCCCCAAAATTTGCTTGGTTTCAACTCATATAATCCACGTTTAATAGCTAAGTAACAAGGTTGCTATGACTCCATAAAAATCATGTTTAATAACCATTTAACAGGGTAGCTCTTTTATGGTCAGGGCGTACTATGAATATCTTAAAGCTAAGTTTGTATTTAGGCACATGGCTTTTCCCTCCTAAAATACATGCAACATTGAGCAGTAGTTCCCTTTGATTCTTATCCCATCAGGTAGATGGGATCTTAACAATTAATTTGACAGCCTTTGATGGATTGCACTATTTAAGTCTTTAGGATGTTTGACTTCTGATGCTGAGTGATTGTTGATTGCAGTCACACACAGAACAACGTCCCCACAAGGTCAGCTTCTATGTCCAGAAGGGGCATGCCCAGGAAGTGATGAAATCACTATACCAACAGCTGGGGGAACGTGGGGTGAGGTTATTTTGCTTGTTGTTTTTTTTTAAGATAGTTTTGTCAAGACCCTATCTTTTACATTTATATATTCCCTGATACATTGCAGTTGGATGTGAAGATAATTTACAGTGGAGGTCAGGATCTTGATGTGTTGCCACAGGGTGCTGGGAAAGGCCAGGCTCTAGCCTATTTGCTGAAGAAACTCAAAACTGAAGGGAGGCAGCCTGTCAATACTCTCGCTTGTGGTGATTCAGGAAATGATGCTGAGCTGTTTACGATTCCAGAAGTTCATGGTGTCATGGTCAGTAACGGAGAAACTCTGTAAATACTGATTCTGCGATAAAGAAAGATTGCAATTAAAACTTTTACTAGATGCTGGAATTTTCTTCTATTAAGTGGTTCCACGTAACAACCACTGTTTTAAACATACTTTGAGAACTCGATGATGCTGGATTTTTTATTTTGCTTTTGCTTTGCATTTAATTCTTTACTGTTCATGCTACCAGGTTAGCAACGCTCAAGAAGAGCTGCTGAGGTGGCATGCAGAGAATGCTAAAAACAATCCTAAGGTTATCCATGCCACGGAGAGGTGTGCTGCTGGTATAATCCAAGCCATCGGCCATTTTAAGCTTGGTCCTAATACTTCACCGAGAGATGTTGCGGACATTTCTAGTTGCAATCATCAGACCTTCAGCCCTGATCTTGAAGTGGTCAAGTTCTACTTGTTGCATGAAAGATGGCGTCGAGCTGAAACTAATAACTCCAAGACTATAATCCAGCAAATGAAAGATTGCAGTGTAAGTACAGCTGTTCTCCGATCATCCATTATTCATTATCAAAAACTACAAGGTTGGATACATTTTTATCACTGCTAGCTAGTTTCCCGCTGCTATTTATAAAAAATTCTTCCCTGATGATGATTTCGCAGTGTTTAATGTGAGATTTGAGGGTTTCTTCCTGTTTTGCAGTATTCATCTGGAATTGTTATTCATCCTTCTGGAGAAGAACACACCATTTTCAAGCGTTTGGATGCATTGGGTTCGTGTTATGGTGATAAACAAGGGAAAGAATACCGTGTATGGGTTGATAAAATTTCTTCTTCTCAGATAGGAACAGACATCTGGCTGGTAAAGTTTGACAAGTGGGAATTGGTTGGTAAGCATCTGGATCTTGCTGATTTGGCAAAATAATCACTGGATCAATACTATCACTTTAATTTCATTCATCACACTGAATAGTTGATGCATAGATTTAATTGTTTGTTGCACATATTTTGCTATATCTCATCAGTTGATTGTGACTTTTTGGTGCTGTTAACGAGGAACTTTATAATCCGGTTTGTAATAAATTTTATGATATTTTTTGTAATAAGGTTTACTACATAAAAAGTAGCAGCATTAGATGGACTAATAAATGTAAGGAACTTAAGCGAACCAACAATATCTTTTCTGTTACTGCTGCAAACACATGCGGCTTCTTCAGTATGTTTCTCTTAGGAATCTGCGGTCCTTAATGAGGTGGACAGATTCTAATCTTTACATTGAACAGTAGATCGGCGTCATGATTGACGGCAGTGCTGAAGAGAAACTTACGGAAGAGGTTGGATATCATAGAGCCAAACTGGGATCATCGAAGATCGGAGTGAGAATGGGCATTCACTCATGCTTCACGAATAGTGGAATGTATTTTCGGATTATGAACCTTTCTTCAGTCTATAACTTTGGCCCTGGAGCGAGAATGGGCATTCATGCTTCATGGATAGTAGAATGTATTTTTGGATTATTAACCCTTCTTCAGTGCATAACTTTGGACCTGATAGCTCGAGGCTCGAGGGACGGTAGTAAGATTGCAGGCATATGATATCTGTAGTTGATTTAGAGATGCCCATTGGTGTATGGCCTCACAAAATGGCTTTGATTCAGAACAAAACTATCGGAGGAACAATTGGTGTATGATGTAGAAAGATTGAACGATGGAAGCTCATTAAAGCAGTTTGTAGATGTGAAGGTTGGTCAAAATATTTACATCTGGAGGAACAAAAAATTGTTTGAAGAGAATTTGAAAAAATGATTCGGCCTGTATGGATGTAGATTCTAAATCCCGACATGTCCTTGATAGATATGTATGAAGGCGATGGATTATTGTAGCCGGCCAAAATTTAATGTCGATAAAAGCTTGATAAAGGTTTTGGTGTTGATTGGGTTACTGGAGATTTACCTTTCTTTCTCCATGATAACTAATTCCGCAAGATTGCATCATTTCTAGGCTGGAGATTGAGACAAGCAAAACTAAGCCTAAATTATTTGCTTCCTGTCAGTGTTTGAGTTTCTTGTTTCTATTAGTGATGATATGCCTGTACATTATCAAGGTTAATTATCCAATCATGAGATGCCTATATAACTCCAAAAGGCCTTGATTGACATCACTTGCTAGCTCATTCAAGGAACACTTTCTTTTTTATTCAGTTTGGTGCTGATTGTGTTACTTTCAGAGGATGTTTTGCTCTCTTTTTTCCTCATTGTTTTGCTGATACCACAAGCAAAGCTAAAATTTAAAGTCTCGGCTTCTTATCAGTGCATGAAAGACGTGCTTCTATTGATGATGATACACCCGTATGATAGCAAGATTAGTTATCTGGTCTTGAGATACCTATGGAGCTCCAAAAGATCTCGCGACATTATCTCCTAGCTCATTCAGCGCACACTTTCTTGTTATCCAGTTATGGTTAAAGATTATGTAAATAATATATACCCTAAACCAGAAGTGTCAACCTGATGTGACTTTTTCCTATATTAGGAGATTGTAGGAAGTTCCGAATTCTTAGTTCATGTAAATCAGTCCAGTGCCAGTGCTTTTTCTAGAGAAAAGCAGTGGTTTTTGTTGTACAAAATAGCGCTTCTCTGTTCATTTTAATCTCGACCAGTAAATGATACTTGGAGATACATCTCACGTGCTCCTAATGTGATAGCATTTAAATCTTGAATCTATGGAATATTAACTATTCTAGATTGCCCTCAATATGCTTAAGAAGGCATGCCATGACCCACAACGAACATTTTGCCCATCAAACCCAGGAAGGGAAAACCATCTGTTTTTCTAGTTGTGGTATTTATTGCATGAAACAATGAAGTCTATTTGTTTTGCCAAAAGAAACTTTTATAGTTTTTGTGGTTATCACATGATAATAGACATTCATGTAAAGAAATTAATTGTAGTTTTCTGCTCAAATGATAAGTTTGAAGATCTTAGGTTCACACATCTTTTTTTTCAGATGGAAAGCAGCGGGGTTGTGCGACTACAGTTTTACTAAACACAAAGGTATTCTCCTCAAATGTTGCCCTTTTGAATCTAAGAGTGAGAATATCCCTTGCATATTACTCCATTGTAAAGATGTATATACTTCACTGTCACTTATTTCATTCATCCTTTCTCACTGATTTCATTCATCCTTTCTTACAGCCTGAAAGTTCAAGCGGCTTTGCTTTTGTGCATGTACATCAGACATGGTTGAATGAACTTGTCACTCCAAATCAAGCTGCCTGGATTTTATAGGTGCTCTATAAAGCCATGATTTTGGTTTCTTTTGATTTAATAGTATTGCTTGCTGGGGTTTATTTTGTAAAGCCTTCTTAATTATATTAATGTCTGGTCGTCATGATTATTTGTAATAATCTTCCGAACATTGGCTTACATGAGGAAAAGAGCCAAGCAAATTTAACCCTGGCTTCAATGATCGAGATAGCATCAAGTATTTCTTTCTGTTCAGAGTGCAAACACTCTTGATAGTGATCCATGTCCAATTTTATGTGAATGGTTTATCTACTTAATCGCAAATGGTAAAATGTGTTTATGGTGTTAATATGGATAGACATACTGAAACAAGGTCCTTGCACTGTTTGGTTCGCCACCTGCTCCACAATATGATGTTGGACTTGGAGCACTTGAACTGTACCAGACAATACATAAAAATCTGTAGCAGAGCTACGTGACATCGAATGGGTGAAATTGGTACATCTCTCGTGCTGCATTAGCATGAGGCTCTTCTCACATAATGCATTTTTCTTTTCTGCCTTAGGTGTTTAGCATTCAAACCCATGGATCTTTACACATGTAAGCTTGAAAGTCATAATTTGAGTTGGCTATCTTTGCTGAATTCTATGCCCAAAGAGGTGTGTACTGGCCAAGAATCATCTCATCCTGTGTTGGGGGAAGAATCGTGCTTCTTGTCATGATGGGAACATTTTGAACCCGCTTTATGTTGGGGACCATCAAAAGAGAGCACTTACTGAGCTTAGAGGGGAATCCGTGTAATATCTCCTAAAACCAATGTTAGCCCCTATGATTTTATCTATAGATATTTGTCTATCAACATTTTCTCTCTGACATAAAGTGGTTGATGATACAGATCCATGTAGCAAAAGAAGATCAAAATTAAAAGAGCTAGCTCTAAAGTCATGTATAAGGATAGAATAGATGAAACTATCGCAAACTAAAAATAACGAAGAAGGAAGAAAATAAGGCCATAAGTGAAGCCAAGTCGAAAACTTTTGAAGTTTTGTACGAAAAGCTTGACTCGAAGGAGGGCCAGAAGGATATATTCAGATTGACCAAAGCAAGAGAAAGAAAAATCAAAGATCTTTCTCAAGTGAGATGCATCAAGGATGATGAAGGACATGTGCTTGTTACTCAAAAGGACAGAGATTAGATGGAATCGGTATTTCCATAAACTTTTAATTGGGGAAGGGAATTAAGAGATTACTTTGAGAGATCTCGCTGGTAGTAAATGTTACCTGAATCGTGCAAGTTATAGACTGATACAAAGGAAGGAAGTAGAGGGGGCTTTAAAGGTTATGAAACCTGGGAAAGGGGTAGGACTTGATGACATTCCTATAGAAGTTTGGAGAGTTACTACGTGAACGTAATTTGACTTGGCTCTCAATGTATTTGCAAGGTTGCAGAAAGCGGTAGTCAGTGCTCGGTCGGCGGAGTCACCGACTAAGGATTAATCGACAGTCAGATGACTAATCGGATTTAGTCATTCCTTAGTGGGTTTTGTTTTTTTTAATTATTTTAAATATATAAATCAATTTTTATACACACATTCTTATATATTTACATTGATTTTTACATTTTCTATACTATATGTAACATCCGGATTAGCACAAACTAAATCCGACCAGATTAAGAGTCCGAGTGATTAATTAATATTCAATTCATATTGAATAAACTCAGATTGATTCATTTATCATAAAATAAAATTCGTTCGGGTGAAATCGATCAAAAGTCTATCGCACCGTAACGTGTGTCGCGGAAAAAGCTGCGATTAAAAAATCGAAAACCGCAAAACAAACCGAGATTGTCATGAGATCCGATTCGACGAAACAAGACCAACGGAATCGACTGTTCGTAAATCAAAGATCGTTTAATATTTTTAAATCATGAAATTTAAACCCAAGCTAGAATCGTATCTCGAGAATTTCGGGGATCTAAAACCCGATCAAAAGTATATCAATATTATACTCATTTTGATCGTTGTTTAGAGACGATCAAATCGAGATATTGCGCGTCAAAATCCGACAATTGGGACGCTTACACAAGGGGCTTTAATGACATCAACAGCTGTGACATCAACATGTTGGCAACATGTTGATGTCAGATGTTTAAAAAAATAAAATAAAAATTCATGAGGAAGGTTTCAAGAACCTTCCCCATTCCATCTCTTATCCCTCTTTTTCCTCTCAACGAAAGAGCCATTGGAGCTTCATCCTCCTGCTGCTGTCCAGCTGCCCCAGCCCTCCTCCTTGATCCCTAGGCTTCCTTGGAGCTGCTCCTTACGGTTGAAGGTGTTGTCCAAGTTCCAAGCACCTGCAACAGCCAAATTCAACTTGCTGGAGCCCTTTTTCACTTCTGTATGCTGGGAAAAATATCCAATTTTTGGATTTTTCAGGAGGTACAAACCATTAACTTCCCTCTTGCTGCCATCATGGACAATCAAATCCTCACTTGTCGCAAATCATGAAATTTAGGTTCCAATTCAAAATCAATTGTTCTTGAATTGTAAGAACTGGATTACCAAAAGTTGATTTTGTTTAAAAAAATGTCTAGGTCTGTATCATGTTATTGTGTACAGTTTCTTTTGGTTCATAAAATTGTATACTAGATTTCTTTCATGATTGAAGTATTTCCTTATTTCCTTAATCTTATGATCTCAAGTAGTAAATAAAATAACAGTATACTATAGCAGAATATTTGGGTACTGAGATTTCGAGTATATGATCTGGAAAGTTGAAATTGCTACATTTAAATTTTAATATATGGAATTTTAGTTCATTTATGAATAACACAAAATCGGGAAAGTTGAATCTGCTACATTTAAATTTTCATATATGTGAATTTGGTTCATTATAAATAACTCCCAGAGGGAAAGAGTGACGACTAGGTAGGCGTCGAAGGGATCGGGCAGGGAAGGAAGCAACTGAAACTGACAGAGACATGGGAATTTTAGTCCGTTGCATTTAAAATTTGGTTCATAGATGAGATATTAATTCACTTATAAATAACTCAGGACCCGGAAATTCCAATCTGCTGCAATTAAATTTTTATATGGGAGATTGGTTCATTTATGAATAAATTCACGACCTGAAATTTTATTTTGTTGCATTTAAATTTCAGACATATGATACGTGCTTCATGTATGATAAATTCGGGATTTGAAATATTAATCTACTACATCAAATTTATCATGCATTTCAGATTGAAAGATATATGAATGATAGAGTTTTAGATGCTTAATATTCTTGTTTTATTATACGAAAAATTCAAGACTTGAAATTCTAAAGTTGTCTTACTTGTTAATTGAAATAAAAATAGAAATTGAGTTACTGTCTATTGTCAACAACTATATATATATATGGGAAAAAGGGAGCCTAAACCCAGGTGTAGGTAACTTTCCTACACCCACCCCGTTTTCTTTCATTTATTTATTTTTTTGAAATGGATCTTTGGGGAATTTAGATCGCTATATGTCACCGTCGTGTCATTCAAATTTCAACTTATTTTGATACTTCTATCTTATTCATCAAGACAATCAAATTTTAATGGTCTCAGATTTGCTGAAATCGACCATGTCCGATGGACATGTTAGGAATGTCTGTTTTACGCGAAATTTGAAACACATATTCTACTAAATATTATAAGCAAATCCCCCAAGGATCCACAACAACAACAACAACAACAACAAAGCCTTTTCCCACAATTAAGTAGGGTCGGCTACATGGATTCTTCGCCTCCATTCAGATCTATCTTGGGTCAATCTCGGACTTATATCCAGCAAACTAAGATCCCTTCGTATAGTCTCTTTCCAACACTTCTTAGGCCGTCCTCGCCCTTTCTTAGCCGGCTCAACATCCCAACACTCCAATCTCCTAACCGGTGCATCAGTTGACCTTCTTTGTAAATGACCAAACCATCTTAAGCGGTTTTCTCGCATCTTATCCTCTATCGGAGCTATACCAACTTTCTTTCTGATTGCATCATTCCGAATCCGATCTTTACGTGTATGTCTACACATCCATCTTAGCATTTTCATTTCTACTATAGCCATTCTCTGCACGTGTCTATGGTTCACAGGCCAACATTCAGAACCATAAAGCATAGCAGGTCTCACGACTGCTTTGTAAAACTTTCCTTTAATTTTTAAAGGCATTTTCTTATCACAGAGAACAGCGGAGGCTCCTCTCCACTTTAGTCAGCCTGCATTTATTCTATTAGTAACATCTCCATCAATTTCTCCATCATGTTGCAAAATAGATCCTAGATATCTAAAAGAATCTCTCTTCTGGATGTTATCGTCACCAATCTTCACCTCGATTCCTTCACCATTGCTTCCATCAAAGGTGCATTCCATATATTCCGTCTTAGCCCTACTTATACGAAAACCTTTAGTCTCCAATGCATGTCTCCAAACCTCGAGCTTCTCATTTACTCCATCTATAGTCTCGTCAATCAACACAATATCATCAGCAAATAACATACACCAAGGTAACTCATCCTGAATGTGACTTGTCAACTCGTCCATAATCAAAGTAAAAAGAAATGGACTCAAAGCTGAACCTTGATGTAAACCAATGTTGATATCAAAATAGTCAGTCTTCCCCGTCGGGGTCCTTACACAAGATAAAGCCCTATCATACATATCCTTTATGAGATTAATGTATAGGACAGGTACTTGTCTCTTCTCCAAAACTCTCCACAGTATCTCTCGTGGGACGGAATCATAAGCCTTCTCCAAATCAATAAAGATCATATGGAGATTCTTCCTTTTAGCTCTATAAATCTCCATTGTTCTCCTCAGCAAATGGATGGCTTCAATAGTTGAGCGACCTGGCATGAATCCGAATTGATTTTCTTTTATTTGGGAAACTTGCCTCAACCTTCTTTCGATCACACGTTCCCAAATTTTCATAGTGTGACTAATCAGCTTGATACCTCTGTAATTTGAACAATTTTGAATGTCTCCTTTGTTCTTATAAAGAGGCACCACGATACTCCTCCTCCAATCTTCAGGCATTTTCTTGCTTCGCCAAATAACATTGAATAGATTCGTAAGCCAAGTCAAACCACGCTCACCTAAAACTTTCCAGACTTCTACAGGGATGTCATCCGGTCCAACACCTTTCCCAGGTCTCATAACCTTCAAAGCCTCCTCTACTTCTTTTCTTTGTATTCGTCTATAGCATGCACGATTCAAGTAACTTTCACTACTAGCTAGATCACCCAAAGTGATCTCTCTATTTCCTTCTCCAATGAAAAGTTTATGGAAGTATTGCTCCCATCTAGTCTCTATATCCTTCTGATGAACAAGCACGTGACCTTCCTCGTCCTTAATGCATCTCACTTGAGAAAGGTCTTTGGTCTTTCTTTCTCTTACTTTGGCCAACCTGAATATATCCTTCTGGCCCTCCTTAGAGTTGAGATTTTTATACAAAACCTCATAAGCTTTTGACTTAGCTTCGCTTACAGCCTTCTTCGCTTCCTTCTTCGCTATTTTATAGTCTGTGACAGTTTCCTCTGTTCTATCCTTAGACATAGCTTTAAAGCAAGCTCTTTTAATTTTTAGCTTCTCCTGCACCCCTTCACTCCACCACCAAGCCTCCTTTTGACCCGGAGCTCCTCCTTTTGACTCGCCTAGCATCTCTTTGGCTACCTTTCGGATACAAGATGCTACTGCCTCCCACATCTCGTTTGCACTACCGCTACAATCCCAAGATAAGTCTTCTAAAACCTTCTCCCTGAAGCTTGATTGCTTCAGCGGAAGATTCCACCACCTAGTTCTAGTGATCTTAGGAACCTTCCTTTTCTTCACCAGCCCTTTTATTTGTAAATCCAAGACTAACAAGCGATGTTGGGTTGTCAAACTCTCTCCAGGGATTACTTTGCAATCTTTGCAACACAACCGATCTCTTCTCCTCAACGTAAAGTAATCGATCTGTGTTCTAGTTGTGCCACTCTTATAAGTAATTAAATGCTCCTCCCTCTTCTTGAAAAGAGTGTTTGCTATGAAAAGATCATATGCAGTTACAAAATCCAGAATGACTTATATATATATTTTACCTACACATGGGTTTAGGAAAAGGGATCCACTTCAAAAAAATAAAAAAAATGACAGAAAAAGGGGTGGGTGTAGGAAAGTTACCTACACATGGGTTTAGGATCCCCAATCCCTATATATATATTTTATATAAATTACGAATCACAGTAGATGGATGTCTTATGTTTTGGTGACTCTTTGCATAATCCTAAATGTGCATTTGTGTTAGTTGGTAAATTTTTCCCAGCATAACCTCAATTTAGTTATTTAAATGTCTAATATATATAATCTTTGATTTAAATTCCTGACTTTAGAACAAGATCAAATGAAAAGTTCTTAATTCTCCTAAATTGAAGGGTAGGAAATCTTGTGTTTTTCTTTGAATTTAGAATCGTATCTAAGAATTAACTCCAAATCTTATGAACTTATTAAAAAAATGAGAAAAAGTATATTAAAATATTATTATTACCTCTTTTAAAGTCAACAAATGATTTCTCAAGATCATTATGATTGGAAATTTTTAATCGAATAATCTTCAAGTATACTCTATATGTATCATTAGAGTTGGGTAACTAATAACTACCTAAAGTGGTAGAGGTCGCCATAAGAGAGATATCAATAAGATTATTGACCAAGAAATCTCTATCGATAAAGCTGACCATAGAAAGAATGAAGAAAGAATCAGTCAAACAAATGAAAGAGTTGGTGAATTATAATGAATTATCATTTAGATTGCCAGTCACGATGAATCTTACATCTGACTGTATGAGGGTGCGGTGACCCTCAACTGGGCGGAGGAAAGGAAGCCCAGTTAGGGAGCAACCGCTTAATGCGTGGGTCAAGAATCTGAGTCCTTTTCACGGTTTTTACGTGAGCTCGCAGTGTTTTTACGCCTTACTGGGATCCCGACTTTTGACCAGCTCTGCTGAACTTTTTTTTTAGGACACCCATGCGGGGGATCCTTGGTTTTAGTTTTTCGTACGAGCTCGTCTACTCGTACCGGTCGGGTCCTTTTAGAGTGACTTTTCCAGAAAGTCTCTCTCACGGTCTCACCCATCTTAGTGACGTAGTTTTGGAGCAGACCTATCCCTCTATTGGACTGCACTTCCAATTAGAGGGCGAGACGGAAGAGTCTCTTAGGAGACTTCCTCACCGCTTGAGTTTTGGTTACTTTCCGCCAACAGGCTTGGCGATGCTACATTTGAATCATCCATGGCTACATCCGAATCATCTAGGATTACATTGAATCAGTTATAGTTGAAATTTTGGAGGAGTTACAAATTGAAATTGAAATGAGTTACAATAGAATATGACTAAGAGTTGAGATTAGTTAAGGTGATATTGATTAGAGTTGACTACAATCAAACCTACTATAGAATCATTATCAACCATCAATCGTCAGCAAATCATTGGATCTTTGGATTACTACTATGAATATATACTAAGTTGAGAACTTAGTTAGAATGCACTATACCCCATCGCATGCCTACGGTGGCACCCCAACCCTAAGACACTCTTCATGCTTTAGAGTCATAGTGTTAGGTCACACACAAACCAAGATCACAAATTATCCATTAAATTTGAGAATTTAAATAAAATCAAGAATCAATTCAAAACCTCATCTTCTCCATCATCAAAATCCATAATTATGATTTCTATATAACAAGATATTAATATAATTACATATGAGCCATTAACTACTATATAAGAACATGACATATAAAAGGTAATGTGTAAAACTTGGGGCATCCCTTCAGAGTAGCTTGAATTTTTTTTCATTGCAAGTAGTTGTAAATTTTTAGTTTATGCATCACTACTTGTTTCTTTTGCAGCTACCTTAAATGCATGCTAGTTTTAATAAATTTTCGGGATGTACCAGTGCTCGTTGACGTCTTTTGTTTCCTTTATGTGTGATAGGCAAGGAGCCTGCACTGCAGTAGTGGTTGATGATTCCTGACATTCATTGCTATACCAAACGATACAATTACAGTTGTAGTGGTATAGTTTTTGTTCGGTTAATAATGTAAATGCTTCATTTTCTCTTCTGTACATTTTGGGATATATGTATACACTGACAGTATGTTGTATATCATGGAAATTATTGAAATGCAATATGGTGGTACTTGTTATTTTATGGTTGTTGCTTGAATTGTGGATGCCATTTGCAGAAATACAAAAAATTTCTCCTGAATTTCAATACAAATACGATCGTTTACCGAATGTAATATTGCGAATGCTGCGTAAACGGGTATCCAGATCCAAAGGGGTTCACACTATTATAATGAAATAAAAGAAGTAATTATTTTTAAATATAACGTTACATATATAAAAATAAGCTTGCTTTTAAAAAAATAAAAAAACTAAAAAAATTTAAAAAATCTCTATGTAAAAATGTCGACTGACTAGTCGGCCCGATTAGTTGGGTTGACCGACTAGGCCTAGTCGAGTCAGCTACCCCTTGACTCGACTAGTCGGACTGACTAATCAACCTAGTCGACCAACTTTTACAACAGTGGTTATTTGGTAAAATAAGAAAATACGTGAAGAATGGATGAAAAGCATTGCAGTGCCTCTTTATAAGAATAAATGAGACATCTAAAATTGTTCGAATTATATAGGTATCAAACTGATGAATCAGGCTATAAAAATTTGAGAACGTGTGATCGGAAGAAGGTTGAGGTAAGTTTCTAAAGTAATTGAAAATCAATTCGGATTCATGTCAGGAACTGTTGAAGCTTTCCCCTTATTGTGGAGAACAATGGGGATTTATAGATCTAAAAACAAGAACCTCCATATGATTTTTCTTAATTTAGAGAAGACTTACAATTTAGTCCCAAGCGAGATTTTATGGAGAGTTTTGGAGAAGAGACAAGTACATGTTCTATACATTAACCTTATAAAAGATATGCATGATGGGGTTTCATCTTATGTAAGGTCCACTGTGAGAAGACGGACTAGTTTAACATCAGCATCGGTCTGCATCAAGGTTTAGCTTTGAATCCACTCCCTTTTACTTTGATTATGGATGAGTTGACTAGTCACATTCAGGATGAGATACCTTGGTGTATGTTGTTCGGCGATGATAAAATGTTGATTGATGAGACAAGATATATAGTAAATGAGAAGCTAGAGGTTTAGATACATGCCTTAGAGACTTAAAGATTTCGTATAAGTAGTGCTAAAACTGAATATATGGAGTGCACATTTGATGGAAACAACAATGAAGGACTTGAGGTGAAGATTTTTTTTTTGACACTCTCTTGAGGTGAAGATTGAAGATGATATAATAATAAGAAGAAAGATTCTTTTAGATACTTGGGATCTATTTTGCAATAGGATGGGGAAATTGATGGAGATGTTACCCATAGAATAAATGCAGGTTGGCTAAAGTGGAGAGGAGCCTATAGGTTCAACTTTGAGTCCATTCCCTTTTACTTTGATTATGGATGAGCTGACTAGTCACATTCAAGATGAGATACCTTGGTGTATGCTATTCGCCAATGATATTATGTTGATTGATGAGACAAGAGATATAGTAAAAATGAGAAGCTAGAGATTTGGATACATGTCTTAGAGACTTAGAGTGCGTTTAGTTAGCGGGTTAAGGCGGGTTAAACTGGTAGGGGGTAACCCATTTTGGGATTTTGGTGTTTGGATAGAGGGTTAAACTGGAGGTGGGTTAGAAGTGGGTTTGTTGTGATATGATTGTATTGAAGTTTGAAAAAGTGAGTAGTTATTGTAATGTTATTGTATTGAAGTTTGGAAAAGTGAGTAAAAGTGGAGTAGTTTATAATTTTTATATGATATAATGGTATAATATATTATTTTTTGATAGGATTGATGATGTAAAATTGATTTATTTAATTTTTTTTAAAAAGAATAAAGTGGGGCCCACGCAGGAGAGAGGGGGAGTGGGTTAAGGGGGTATGGAAGTTTACCCTGGTAACCGAACGGGGCCTTAAGGATTTTAGGTAGGGCTAAGACTGAATATATGGTATGCACATTTGATGGAAACAACAATGAAGGACTCGAGGTGAAGATTGGAGACGATATAACAATTAGAAGGAAGATTCTTTTTGGATACTTGGGATCTATTTTGCAATAGGATGTGGAAATTGATGGAGATGTTATGTTACCCATAGAATAAATGCAGGTTGGCTAAAGTGGATAGGAGTATACCGTTCTTTGTGATAAGAAAATTCCTTTGAAGTCAAAGGATAGTATTACAAAGCTGCCATGAGACCTGCTATGCTCTATGGATCAGAATGTTGGCTTGTGAACCATAGAATTTGCATAGAATGGTAGTAGCAGAAATGAAAATGTTAAGGTGGATGTGTGGTCATACATGAAAAGATTGGATTTAGAATGATGCGATCAACAGGAAAGTTGATGTAGCTTCGATAGAGAATAAGATGAGAGAAAATGACTTAAGATGGTTTGACCATTTGCAAAAGTGGTCGGTTGATGCACCGGCTAAAAGATGTGAGATTTGGGATGTTGAGCTGGTTAAGAGAGGGTGAAGAAGGCTCAAGAAGTGTTGGAATGAGACTATCCGAAGCGATATTGGTTATTTGGATTTAAGCCTGAGAATAACCCAAAATAGATCTGGATAGAGGCAAAAAGTCCATGTAGCCGATCCTACTTAATTGTGGAAAAAGGCTCTATTGTTGTTGTATACCTTTGTCACCACAATAAAAGTACATTTAAGTTGACGGATATTTATAAGTAGTTATCACATGGTTGTTATCTTATATGCAAAAACAAATGCATCTTTTGTTTCCATCACTTATTTTGTTGTCATTATCTGAGGAAATGGTAATAAATGGTAATAGTTTGTTACTGATTTTGTAAAATGGTTTATATACCAAAGATCAGTTCATGAATATGGCATAAATATAAAAAATAACCTAATGTCCTCTTTCCATGCATCATGGGTGATGAATGATCTCATATTCCTATGAGATAAACACACGTCAAAGACCAAAAGACTCTTCTTATGGGCCGGGATTGCAAAGCCCGAAGAACAAGGATATTTACTCTTGGACCACAATCTAACCAAGAATATGCGGATCCAAGGGAAATCTGGGCAAGGATTGACATTCCTTGTTTCCCTTAACGTACTCTATACATAACTCTAGGTCAGCAAAATCTAATTGAGGTAAAATTTCATTCTTAATAAGTCTCAACATTCTATCCTTTGGATATATGACCTAGTCTTTGATGCTCTGAAAGCGCGGAGCATTCATCATATGTATTCCTTTTCACACCCACATTGCATTCAACATATAAAATATAATTCATAAAATTATTATCAAGATTAAAACAATAAAGATGATTCTCCAAAGTACTAGAGCCATAAAAGTATTTATTCCTAAACATGGAGAATGATCCCTCAGAAATCTTGAAAGAAAATCCTAAACTATCCAGTTTGCAAATGGAACACAAGATTTCTAGCACATTCAGGAATGTAGAGACATCCTTCCAGATCAACTTGACATACATCGTGTCGGATCGTTCGGTTCAAATCGGTCGGATCGGAAATGATGTTAGCATGATATCATCATTCCTATTAACCTAGAAAAAATCGGACCAGGCTGAATTTGCTGGTCGGATCGATCAAATCGATTCATTGAACCGAGAAAATCAGATATAATATACATATATATATATATATGCATTAATAAAATAATTGTCCAAAATTTAGTTAAGTGAAATGCTATCAAAGTACACATGACAACAAAATAGTAATTTACACTACAAGGAAAATGAGATGTGGCCACAAAATTGTGCCTACAGATCTGGGGCTTGTGGCGACGGAATTGGCTTTGGTCACATCACCTCGACTACAACAAAATTGGACTACAATGTTGTTTTTTTTTCAAAATCCGTCACTAAATCAGTCGTTGTTAAACATATAACAATGATATTATTCGTTCGATATTGTTAGAAAATATATAGCTCCGATACCATGTTAGAAAATATAACGCGAGAGCGAATATCAGAGAAAGGAATAAAAATATTTAGGAACGTCGGGAATTTACGTGGAACCCTAATCCCCGAGGAGAGGGATGAAACCACAGGAGAAAGTTTCAAAGGGTCGTATGTTGCATTCAACTTTCTCACTGGATACAGGGGATCTGGGGTTTCTTATATAGCCCCCATAGACCCTCCAAGTCCCATCACTGATAGATGTGGGACTAAACTCTGGATATGGTAAATGGATCTTGGAAGGATCCATTTACCCATCTTACTTATGACACATACTCCAACACTCCCACTCAATCTAGAGCATGCAATGCTCAGCTTGGACAAATAGAAAGAAATGTCAACTCACAATGCAAGACACTATAGACAATATCAACTCACCGCGCACTGTCAGCTGTTGTCGAGGACGTTGCTTCTCATGCCATGCAGATGAGGAGGAATAAACAAGCTGGAGTGTAAGTCAAGCTAATACTAAGTTAACCTCGATGCAACGCTGAAGTACTCGATCTAGGTAATCAAGACATGCATCAAAATTGTCCCCGTAGACCGAGAAGTCATCCATGAAGACCTATATATATTCACCAACCATGTCTGAGAAAATAGAGAGAATGCACCTTTGGAATGTAGCTGGGGCATTACATAATCCAAAGGGCATTCGCCTAAAAGCATATGTCCCAAACAGAAGGTGAAAATTATTTTCTCTTGGTCTTCTGGCGCTATGGCCACTTGGTTATATCCCGAATATCCATCCAGAAAGCAGTAGTAACTCTTCCCAGCTAGTCTCTCGATGATCTGATGTATGAATGGTTGTGGCAAGTGGTCCTTCTTGGTGGCCTGATTCAATCGTCTATAGACAACATAGACCCTCCAAGAAGTGGGTACCCAGGTAGTTATCTCCTCTTCAGACTCGCTCACAATTATGGTGTTACACGTCTTATTGGGTACCACATGCAATGGACTAATCCACTTGGAGTCGGAGATGGGGTAGATAAAATCGGCGCTCCACCAAATGACGTCGACCAATTTGGGAGAAGACAAGTAAAGATGGAAGAAATAAAATCAAATAAGCCATCACAATTTTTTTCTGGCTTTCCATTTTTAAACATCATTTTTTTCAACTAAGCCGTTCAATTTTTCAATTTTTTACGGCTTTTCTTTTTTTTCCAGCTATTTTTTTCTTTTTTTATAGCTGCCTCTTTTTTTGATGCAAACGTGCCCTCCAAATATATTTGTTCACCAGGCATTAAAAAAATTTCTCCCTTTTTGTTCTTGGGATGAACAACAACATGGTCCTCTTTTTTCTTTCTTTCTTTTTTTTTTAAGAATGCAACCGTAGCCCACTTGGGTCCTTTCTCTCTCTCTCCTCCCACTTTTTTTACTACCTTCGGCCCACTGGGCACTTACAGTAAAATAAAAAAAACATTTTTTAAACAACGCATCGGGCTTTAGGGTTCCCAATTGGGGACCCTCCTTCGTGGACTCGTCGCCCCCGATAGGAGTTCTTCTCTCGCCGCCACCGAAGAGGAGGGAGGAGGGGCAACATGAGAAGGAGGAGCACCGCTGCATGGAGATCGGAGGGGGATCGTGCTGTCGCCTGGAGAAGATGCTCCTCCTGGAGCTCGTGATCGGAAGGGAGGGCTTTCTCGTTCGAAGATGGCGGCTTGCCTGGGAATTCTTTGTCGCTGCTTGGATTGTTGTCGGTTGGAGGGTGGCGGAGCCCTAAGAGGGTTGGGCGACGCTTTTGGAGGCGAGAACGTCGGGAAGGTGGAGATGGCTTCGCCTGGAAGGACATGGCACCGCATGCGTGATTCAATTGCATGAGCCACCAAAGGAGAGCAGGTGGAGGAGCCTGCCGCCGGAAGACGGGGCTCCGCCTGGAACATCGAAGGAGGGAGGATCTATCGCCTGCGGCGGTGCTGGAAAGGTGTACGCGAGGGACCACCACCTGTGGTGCCGCCTGGGCTTCGCCGAACTGGGGGCCCGGTCGCCTGCGATAGGAGATGCTCCGCCTGAACATCAATTTGGAGCAGTTGTCGATGAAGAAGGTGTCGCTAGGGGCATGAGTTTCTTGCACCGCCTCCATGGAGATGAAGAGAAAATATGTGCCAACCTGTAATTCGCCGCCTGAAGCCACGTGGTGGGGATGAGATGTGGTGCCCTTGGTCGAGGGATTGCAACTGCATGAGCCGCCGAAGGAGAGCAGGTGGAGGAGCCCGCCGCCGGAAGACGGGGCTCCGCCTGGAACATCGAAGGAGGGAGGATCCACCGCCTGCGGCGGTGCTGGAGAGGTGTGCGCAAAGGACCGCCGCCTGTGGTGTCGCCTGGGCTTCGCCGAACTGGGGGCTCGGTCGCCTGCGATAGGAGATGCTCCGCCTGAGCATCAATTTGGAGCAGTTGTCGATGAAGAAGGTGTTGCTAGGGGCACGAGTTTCTTGTACCGCCTCCCCGAAGATGAAGAGAAGATATGTGCCAACCTGTAATTCGCCGCTTGAAGCTGCTTGGTGGGGATGAGATGTAATGCCCTTGGTTGAGGGGTTACCACCAGGGGGCTGCCGACAGCTTGCTCGAGTTGCGCACGATGGTGCGCGATACTCAGTATGCTGCTGCGAGACACGCCTGGGATCTACCGCCACGAATCTTCAAACCTTCGATGATGATCTTCGTGATGTGCAGAAATTAGGGTTTCATAAGAAACCCTAGAATCTACTCGAACTTAAACAATATGAATAGATCTTGGAATACAATCAAATGATATAATCGAATCTCGAACAAAATGTTAACATATTGAAAACCTCGAGAATCGAACCAACTTTGATACCATGTTAGAATATATATATGACTATGGTATCATGTTAGAATATACAATGCGGAAGCGAATATCAGAGAAAAGGAATAAAAATATTTAGGAACATCGGGAATTTCCGTGGAACCCTACTCCTTAAGGGACGGGATGAAACCATAGGAGAAGGCCTCAAAAGATCATATGTTGCATTCAACTTTCTTACTAGATACAAGGGATCTGAGGCTTCTTATATAGCCTCCACAGACCCTCCAAGTCCCCCCACTGGTAGATGCGGGACTAAACTTTGGATGTGGTAAATGAATCTTGGAAGGATCCATTTACCCATCTTACATATAACACATATACTAGAACATAAATTATTTTTTATAGTTGAAATCAACAACAAATATCATATCTGTCGCTATATCATTAGAGACAATACATATAAAGATGCTTATCCATTGCTATTTATCAAAATTTTAGCTAATCATAGCCAAATTTTGAACTTTTTTTTGAAGATAAAAATGACCTCACCGTATAGATGCGTGCCCAAAAACTTAACCATTAGTCACCTTTTAAAAAACATTACATGCTCGTGTCAGGCAATAAGAAAAAAGCAAGAATTACATCATCCATCCGTTGGCGAGCGACTTAGCATATGCCACAATATTGTCACCAAACACTCTTTCACTGCGGAACACAACACCATTTTTGGAATCTGGCCAACCAAATCACCTACAAAAGTGCCAAGCATCCAATATGCTCTCTCACAGTGCCTCTCCATCTTTCACCTATGGATTTTCAAAAACCCGCCATGTCACTACATAGGACCTCGTGATTCCCCATATCGGACCACGTACCGAGCTTCTACAATTGAAAAATAAATGACTCGCATCCTCCACCTCCTCATGACATCTCGAGCATGAAGGGCCGACACTCCCGACGATCTGTGCAAAACTGTCTCCGATAAGCAATCTACCTCTTCTGTAGAGCCACATGAAAACTTTCACACGGGATGGAATTTTCCAGTTCCAAATTCTTCCGCAATCCGTCTCACAGCCACCGGTCGTAAGTTGGACCCTTCAGTGTTTTGTACGCCTTCCCTACAGAAAACTCCCATCCTGCCAACACCAGCAGTCCATGCCTTCAGAGGAGCCAACCACATACTCAAGAGCCCCCATAATCAACACCAACTCCTCCATCCTTTGGTTAGATAGCTCGAATCCGAAGCAGGGGACAAAAGAGTGACCATCCCAAATTTCTACCACAGTAGCCTCTGGGTTAGTGGCTAGAGCCAACAACCTCAGGAAGCATTGACTCAAGACATCACTTTATGACCAATCATCTGTCCAAAACATGAAGCCCGAACCATTGCTTAAGATGGATCTTATAAATGGTCGAACCTCCTGTGTTAATCCACATATTCTCCTCTAGAAGGATGGTGCCGCCCTCAACGCCCCAGGATTGGGGAAGCAAGAGCCAGTTCCATAGATCTTGTGGACGACGTTGCGCACCAAGCTCCTGCAATCTCCCCAAAGTCGAGCAATGCATTTGCAAAGGAGAGCTTTGTTCATCTCTTACAGGCTTTGGACCCCAAGACCCCCATCATCCTTAGGGTTCGTTTGATTGTCAGGTTACTCCGAAGTAACCTGGCATACCCCCTGTTCTACCCCTGCTTTCCTGGAATGGAATAAGTTATATGGACCCTGCAATTTCTTTGTTACAATTTTTTTAACCATGTTTAAATAAAAAAATAACATCAATAATATATTATAATCATAAGAAAAAGTTAATATCACACAATCAATGTGACATCACATCACATTTATCATTCCAACCCTCCTAGCCATCCAAACAACTACTATTCAAAGGAGGATACTCCAACCCAATCCAACTCAACCATGTTACCAAACATGCCCTTAGAGCAGGTAACCGTCTTCCAATCTACCAAAGGTATCCTGCCAGTCTTCCCTGGTGAAGACCAGAAAAACGTCGCATGATCCCCTCCAATCTCTTCCTAACGCCCACTGAGAGCAGTCTTGAAGAGAGAAAGAAGATTGGTATCTCAGAGAGCATCGACTTCCACAGGACAAGCCTTCCTCGCATGGAAAGGAGACTTGCCTTCCAACCCGTCAATCTCTACTCCAGCTTCTCGATAATCGACCTCCAATCGTCCGCCCTCATCTTCATTGCCACCAAAGGAATACCCAAATACCTAATCTGTAGGCTACCTTGTGGAGATCGCATCCAACCCTCGTAAGTAGTAACCTCCTCGTCAGACCATCCAAAGGGCATGAACTCTGACTTCCCCCTATTAATCTTCATCCCAAAGACCATACCAAACAAATCAAGCATCGTTGACATACCTCGATAACAAGAAGGATCTCCCTCAGCAAAGAGAATCGTATTATCCGCATACTGGAGGATCTGAACAGAAATTCCCTCATTCGAGTACCCCCTTAAGAAATCACCTGCAACCAATCATTTCACCATGATCGTCAATGCATCCAAGGAAAGAATAAAAAGCATGGGTACGAGAGGGCAACCCTGCCAAACCCTACGCTGTGCTTGGAAGAAATCCCCTCTTAGTTGGCCATTCACCAGCATCGTGCAAGATGCGGTCGTGATCCATATCTTCATCCAAGCAATCCACATGTCCGGGAATCCTCGTGTGTGGAGCGAGGCCTAAAGAAACTGCCAGTCCACACAATCGTAAGCCTTGGAGAAGTCCTCCTTCCATAATACCCCTTTGGTTTTATGCCCGAGCCAGTCAACCACAATCTCAAAGGCGAGCACCACGCTATTTAACAACTGCTTGCCTGGGAGGAAAGTGCTCTGAGCCTGGGAAATAACTTGAATCAGCACCCTCCTCATACGATTCACCATAGATTTTGCCACTATCAAGTAAATCGAATTAGACAAAGCGATCGGGCGGTAATTCCACTCTTGTAGCACAATTCTTCTTTGGGAGCAAAAATAAAAAGGAACGGTTCAGTCTCTCGAACCTCAGATTCGTCTCCATGAATTCCATCAAAATCAACATGAAGTCATCTTCGATTTGATCCCAAAACTCTTTGCAGAAGAAAACGGAAAACCCATTCGGTCTGAGGCACCCGTCCGGGTTCAAGGCAAACAAGGCCTCGTTGACCTCCAACGAGGAAAAGGGTCTCACCAGATCCTCAACATCTGCATCAGAGACGCGTGTCACCCCAAGCCCCAACCATCTAGAACCTCTGTGAGGACCTCTCTGGCTCATTGCTTTGAAGTAGCTCGTGATAGACCTTGCAACCTCCACCTCCCCCTGAGCCTCCATCCCCCAACCTCGATGGAGTGAATAAGATTACTCCTTCTATCATTCGCCACCGCGCGAAAAAATCGTGTATTCACATCACCCTCCTTAAGCAACCTCAGCCTCGATCTCTGCCTCCACTCAGCCTCCCTTTTTTTATCCTTGTCTTCCAGAATCTTTTGAACTAATCCCTGATGCAAGATTCCTCAATGGACAGCTCCCTAACTTCTTCAACCAGGTCCAATCTCGTCGACTCCTCTTGGGCTTGAGTCCTCCACATGCCATGCTCCATCCTGGAGATCTTTCTGAACTCTACGAGTTTGTGACCCAAAGCTACCAATTTGGTCGCGAACCATGTAGTAGCCGACCCCACGGTATCCATGCTCGTCCACAACTTGACGATCATCTCCTGAAAACCAGCCTCTAGCATCCAACTCCTCTCAAATATGAAGTATGATGAATTACCCCTCCCGTTACATGAATCCAAACAGAGAGATGTGTTGTCAGATCTCGATATGACAAGCGAGCGAACAACCGCCAAGATGAGCATTCCAATGCCTCACCAGACAAAAGAAATCTACCAATTCACGATCGGGATGTGAAGCTCCTCCAGGTGTACTTGTAATTTGACGTGTCAACCACTTCAAGCCTCCACAAACAGATCAGAGCCCGGATCATGCCCATCTCTATCCCTTGATCTTTCATCGGCGTAAAGAGTGATATTAAAGTCTCCCCAACCACCCATGCCACCTCAGTAAACCATTTCTTGATATTTCTAAGCTCCTCCCAGGTTGCAACATTCTGCAACGAGCTGAAGATACCGTACATAGAGGTTACCGGCAGGAGACAATTGTCGGCCTTACAACGCAAGAGCACCGTGATGGAATATACCGTCGTTAGGTCCTCGACCAAGTCAAAGAGCTCCTTGTTCCACGTAGCTACAATTCCCTCAGCACTTCCGTCAGCCAACACAACCTTGAACTCTGAGAGACGGGAGCTGGAGGTTGAGCTTCACTGCACATTGCTCCAAGAGTCAAGTTTGGTTTCTGGCAAGCATGCAACATCAATCCGCCACCCATTCAACAGGGAACTGATCGCCAATCGCTTCTCGGGTTGGCCCAGTCCACGGGCGTTCCACGTCATGAACCTCATTTCGAGATCAAGGGAAGGGTCCCGTCATTTGAATGCCAACCTAAAGTGTAACCTGTAAGGCAAATTCATCTTGTGGACCAGGCTCAGAATCCATATTTGGAAAATCCCGCAGATGTTCCGTCACCAACAATGCCTTCTCCACTGGTTCCTTGACCTCCGCAGACGCACACTCACAAGGCAACCGAGCTAGGGAGTCTTCCCCACACTCCAATACAGGTTTTTCCTCTTGGATGCGCTCTAATCATCACGTTTCCCAGTCGGACGTGTCTGAGCTCCTCCGCTTACGAGGAAAGCATTAGATTTGCCTCTTTAGCTCACGAAGCACCCCCCGGCCACTGCATCGAGCCTGCATCCACTTATCTGTTTGGTGCCGATCAACCTCCCCTAACCTTGACGTGTTGAGACACCTCCATATCATAACCGTGGCCAATCAGACTATCAGAGCATTATCTAAAAGATGGAGCCTAGAGGTGAGGTCTCCAGCCTTGAAAGGGAGAACCCCATCGTCGCCTTCACCACTTGAGACGACCACCGTCGTAGCCTCCATCTGCGCATTGTCGGACCGACCTCCTAGAAGAATCTCAATGCCCTCATGAGAAAGATCGCCATCTTCGAAGGTCCCAGAATGGAGTGTAATGGAACCCACCTCTTCCGAACCAAGGAGGCCCTCCATCGGGTTATAGAACTCTTCACAATATGAGATTTCACACCCGAGGCGAGAAATTTCACGGAGCATCGAACGGTGATCCGGAACTTCCTCGCGAGTGCCCCCTTCACACGGAGCTGAAGATCTGAGTCCACCACTCATCGTGCAGTAAATGGATCCACCGTTCGAAAAGAAGCAAACATGTCCATTGCCCGAAACAAAGTAATCGAATTCACCGTTCTCGGGGGGACCGATCTCAAGTGCACCATTCTCGAGGGGACCATCCGGGTCGGACATCCCACCTGCCACCAGTTGACGAGACTCAAAAAGGGACCTAGTAGCCGAGCCACCCGAAAGAGGAAGTGAATTGTCCTCATATGCGAGAGAATCTAAGGATTTCCAATAAAAGCCTCGTTGATCGAGGACATCTCGAACTTCATCTTTGATATCGACACACGAGAACCAATGAAGAGAGACTGGCTGTCCGATTGAACCTCAATTGGCGTTGCCTTCGATAGCGTCGGAGCCCCGCCGTGGGGCTTCTCCTCCAAAGCAACCAACCATAATGAAACCGACTTCCTCCCCATCCAGATAGTTCCTCTAACGGGGATCGTGGGCCTTACCCCTTCATCAGAATGACCATCTCCTCCGCGTCACCAGGTCTTAGACCAGTGGAACACAAAGCCACCAACCGATCGATGTGCTTAACCACATCCCGGACAATCTCCTCCTGCCGACAATGAAACAGAATCCCAAGCACCTTCACCTTCCAAGAAGAGATGGGAGGCACCCGATGCTCCATCCCCAGATCACAACCCCCTCCATCGACATCTCCCAATCAAATACGGAGACACTAACTTCTCCATGGCCTCCTGAAGCATTGCCTTCACCCCTCTGTCGGAGAGACCCCTAAGGCAAAACGCCCCGCCAGCTAGGTCGACGAGGTCTACCACCATGCCTGTCGCCTTAAGCGACCACATACCGTCTCGAACCTTACACAAAGCCTCCATGTCACCTTCCTTGATGACCACACCACTGAACAGTTGCTCCAGTGAAGCGCCCTTGGACAACGAACCGAGGAGCTGTATAAAGCTCTCTGTTTCGCAAGGGGCCAACATATTAGCACGAACGTCCTCTGTGGCCACCTCGCTCGCCGATCCCTTACGCGATGGAATGACGGTGCACTCCTTTCGGTGATGCCTGAGGCCACCACAACGGAAACACAACGATTCCGTTACATGACCTATGCTCGACCAGTTATCTCCCGCTCCACACCAATAGCACCACGAAGCCGCATCGCTACCTGCCGACAGCTCCCTTACAGCCCGACGATGTCCCTTACCGCTCCAGGGGCCAACCCCCGCCAACTTCTCCAAAACCTCGATATAGGTGGCCTTCACCACCCGGGAGGGCATATCTTTCTTCCCAGATAGACCCCCGACCATTGGCTCGTCCACCCACCAAGTGGTCATCCGCCTGTGCACCTGGCCATTGGCCCTCCACTCGCTTTCCAATTCGACGACCCTCTACATGCTCTCCAGGTTGGTGGCCATCCGTCCTCTCTCTAATTCGGTGGCCCTCCGCTTGACCGCTCGCTCTCCGCTCCCCCTCGTCTCTCTCAATATCAGTAATTATAACTCCAACTGCTCTCCGCTCGCCCTTTGCTCAACCGCTCACCCACTCCTTGAGCTAAAAAATTAGCAACAATTAGCTAAAATTTTGAAAAATAACAACGGATAAGTGTCGCTATATGGACCGTTGCAAATTGTATAGCGACTGATATTATATTCATCACTCTTTTCAAGTATAAAAAATAATTTCGCAACGAATAATGTCGTCATTATAGATATAATGACTATGTTGGTGACATTTTGAAAAAAATGTCACTATAGTCCAATTTTGTTGTAGTGTTCGTGACCTGTATCCGTAGCTACAAGTCTCATTGCGAGAGTTCTTTGACCACGAATATGACGTGGCTACTATAAGTAACCTTAGAAGTTGTTGTGGCCACATTTCCGGTATGAATGTTCTCTTTGCATCTTTTTTTGGCTTTGACCATGAAATTGTTGCTAGGGAAACTAGTGGTCACACAATTATCGTGGCCACAAGTTTCCGTAGTCACATTATATGGCCACAACTTGTTTTTCTTGTAGTGTTAGTGCAATGATAACAATAATCCATAACGGAAACCATAGTTTAAACCATTATATGGCACATATCTATGATATGTCGAATTGACGGACAAACCACTAAGTAGATCGAACCATATCGAACTACATGACTTGTTATTCGTTCAAAGTCTAGCCATGTGTAGGTTGGACAGGTTGAATATGTGGGGTGCCCATTCAGCCATGTATACATCAAAATGATACCCAAACTTCTTGTATGTTTATGCATTTTGTGAATGAAGATCGTAACTAATGTTCAAACAATTAATCTCTATCTTATCAGATGATATTCAACATCTAGTATAATCTCATGGCTCCAAAACACTATTGATTACTGATTTTGTTATGTTAAATTGCCAACGATCCATTACCAATAGTTAATCTAAAACCATCAAAATTGGTCCAATTCGGGTCAATCTTACCCGATCCAACCTGTCCGACCCGGTTTATTATTATTGTTATATTAAAAAAAACTCTTACATGGAACCGGCTGAACCGTCTGGTTCGGGGCCGGTTCCTGGTCCAACCGGTTCGATTGGCCGGTCCGGTCCGGTTTTTTAAACCATGATGCTCGCACGCTGTCATGGGCATCTACGCAAAGGTCCCTATAACTCTTTATCCCTTTTTAAGTAGAACAAGTAAAGATCTTTGACTCCATATAACTCTCGAAGGGTCCTCAAGCTTCCTAT
This sequence comes from Ottelia alismoides, assembly GCA_037367405.1. Taxonomy (NCBI): domain Eukaryota; kingdom Viridiplantae; phylum Streptophyta; class Magnoliopsida; order Alismatales; family Hydrocharitaceae; genus Ottelia; species Ottelia alismoides. The sequence goes on from JAZKJV010009220.1 coordinate 234,999, forward strand.
AAGACTTTATTGTTCTCGCGCCTTGACAAAAGCTAGAGGTCTACCGAGGTCCCTAATCCTTGGATTGAGCTTTGTCGAGGTCAATGACAGAAGTTCTGCTGATACGAAACCTTGAACTAGACTCTATTAAGGCCAGAAAAACTCTGCCAAGATCTTCAGTGCCAAAATAAGCATGGTTTAAAAAAATGCGCCTCGAGGCGCCGAGGCGTAAGCCTCGAGGCGGTTTTCCAAGAAAACCGCCTCGAGGCTATAGCCTCAGTCTGGATATTTGAGACGTAAGCCTTAGAGACCCGAGGCGGTCGAGACGGTGAGGCGGTCCCGAGGCGCCGCCTCGGTCTATTGTGCATTTTCTTAGGTAAATAAATAAAAAAACTATATAAAGTTGTACTTTTATAATAATAGTAAAGTTATAAAGCATATTTTAGTTACAAACATACAAGTCACAATCGCAATATTGTGTTATAGTATCATCATATGTTATTCCCAAAACATAACATTTCATAAATATACAATTATACATTTATATTAAAATCACTATTGCATCAAAGAAATCATGCAAGTGAACAATGATTGTTTCCAATTAGTATGAACAAATTTTATGTCAACAATTGATATTCGATTGCTTATATCGCTACAATGAGTATAATATATGTTTAAGAAACTGTATATTTTTGTAAGAATATTATAAATTCACATATTTACAATATTAATATTACTTAATCACAAATGAAAACTAGCATATATGGTTAATATGGTATTCTTTGTACATCTATTAAATTTAAAATATTGAAATTTAGGATTTATGATCATATATTTTGTCAATATTTGAGGTTTACGATTTTATGATAATATAATTATGCTTAAAAATAATTTTGACATGTATTTTCTCTGTAAATCGAGGCTTACGCCTCGACCGCCTCGAGGCTTACGCCTCGCCTCAATAACGGAAAACCGCCTCGATCCGCCTCACGTTTTTTAAAACCTTGAAAATAAGCTCCAATAATGTCTCCAAAGCTTGGACTAAATCCTTTTGAGGTCCATGTGGCTTGGCAAAAGCTCTATCGAGGTTAAACATTTTATAGAGGCATAATCTAGCTGTACCGAGGTTCCCAAACCTCGACAGGATGTCCAAGCAAGTTTAACTGGTACATGGCAATCCTCGAAAGGTGTATAGGCCTTCCTAAAGGGTTCAATAGAGAAGTACCCCTAAAGGGAGTCTAATCTGTAGGCCCTTGTGGGGCGATCTTAGAATAACTAGTAGCTAGCTAATATACTAGTCCTCTGATTTTGAGAACCCAACAGTTGAGGGATCAAGTTGATTGTGGGTGTTCATGGGGTCAACCATAATTTATATTTGAACCTAGTAAAGCTATGGTGTTCTGTGCTTTGAGCAGCCCATAGCCATGTCCCCACATCTCCACTTCTCACCTCGATCGTGGACCTCCCAATCGCGCTCCTTTTTGTAATCGAGAATGTATCCAATCTTGTCTGTTTAATACTGATCATGAAGTCACATGGTTCTCTTTCTCTGCCGACTTTTTTCTATTACCCTTTTTGTTTGGTGATGTACATCGATCATCATGTCATAATTGGTGGGGGAAAAATAAAGCAGCATATTAAACAAGAGACAGAATCGATTACGATTTCTAAACTGTTAGAACACAGTAGCAAGATACATGTATAATCCAAAGAAACTGCATGTGAAGTAGATGAGGGTGCCATATGGGATGTGAAGGGTGCCATCAAATAAAGTATATATTGCCAAGTGACAATCTAGGGCCCATGCATCCAGTGCATGCATGTGATATAACAACTTCAAGGATTGCGCCATATTTCCCAGACATGAAGAATTTTTACAGATAATCTTACCAGGAAGATCGGATGTGCTCCCTGCTCACCATGTAGTTATTTAATGACAACCTGTATATTTTAATTAATGTTTCCACTGTAGCTTTCAAGTGGAACTTCCTCTCGAGCGGTACTAGTCTATATATATTATACTCTATTCTCATGACAGTTATCCAGAATATCCAATAATCATGCAGCATAAGATTTCCAGATAATGATCCTATTGGATCAACTGATGCTATTACCTTGTTGACACAGTGAACAGTTTCCAGTGGGGATTAGCACTCCTGTGAAATTATTGATACAGCTTTTTTAAGAAAACATGGAGGCAGACATCTTTGATTTTTTCTGTCCAGACTTGGGAATACTGAGATATATGCATATGCATGCACAGATAGAATCAATAATGATCAGCCAACCGAAGCTTGGCGGGAGTGGAGCGAGCAGATGTCTGGTTTATTCGTGTTGGCTGCCAAGTCTCTTTCATATAATAGCCACTTGTAGCGACGTTCGAACTGCCACAGGACATGTTGCAGGGAAAGGATTGACATTGAATCGATCAACAGTAACTCAGCTAGTAAGGGTTCTTCAGAACCAGACACCCAGTTGAACTGTAAGATTGCACAGGACTGCAAGTTCCCCACTTGGAATGCCTGCTTGAGGGGGCAGCATTAGAGTTTTCTAAACAAAACCAACCACCACCCTAATCAGGGGGATCCCCGTGTATATATTGTCTAATGCTAGAACGTGGGCTGCTTGTTTGATTTGCATGCAGATTATGGGCAGATGGGACGTTGATGGGTGAAAGTTCTGCTTTTCTTGTGAATGGATCCAAAAGCTGTTCTCTGATACAGGGGATCAGATGTTGAGGCTTTTGCTATTAGTGGTTTGTTTAGGTGTCATTTTCACTCATATTTGCCACTCCCACAAAGATCTCTCCTTTTCTTTTCAGTCACCTGTGATGGGTTAGTTTGGCTAATCAGTGATTACAACACAAGATTGGACACATGAGGCAAGAAGTACCCATTCGAGGGTCATCATCTCCCCGTGATGGAAGTGGGGTCAAAGAAAAAGGGTGTAATCGTGGAGAAATTTATCATCACAAGACATCCTGCTTTGTTATCCAAAACAAGTGATTATGGAGTTGTATATATTGATTGTCTTTTGACTTTTCAAGTTTCTGTTAGTGCAGACTATATCAAAAAATACGTTTTTAATTGCTAGTATGTGCATGTGCGTGCGTGTGTGTATAGATAGATAAGATGTATATGTCATATGGGTTCTGAAAGAATTCTACAGAGCATATGCTGTATGTATAGATATGACGTGGTCTCTACTGCCATTCTTCAGTTCGCTGCAAGTTTGATTTATATATTCCTGCAAGTACAAGCTCACAGTTTGCATGGACTTCTTCCTCAGGTGAATTATTGAAGGTCATCCTACCCTGTCATATACCCTGAGACCGTATCAGTAACTGGTGTAGGGACATCTTCTTCCTGTCATACACATTATTGAAGGATTAGAGGAACAGGGTTTAAGCTGTTCCTCGATCTGATTGCTGACCCTGTTTTCCAAATCTGTTCAGAGACACTGTACCAGTCGTCAGCAATGTGGTAGATCTATGACTATGTTGGTAATTATACTACAGCTTCACATTAGCTCTCTCAAGCATTTTTTGAAGGTTTATTTCCCTGCTCACCATTTAATTATCAACCTCCAGTTAGTCATTTCCTTCGTAACATTAACTCGATCTACATTGGAAAATGGGTCTGAATTCGTGACCTAACCCACTCCATATGAATGGCGGGTCCACAATTAGACGATATGATCTAGGTAGAGCCCAGTCATAATTTTTTATTCTGATAGTAATGAGTTTGGAACTCCAGTCAGAGAGCGAGTGCGTAGCATAACAAAGACTGCTGCCACAAGAAGCTCCCCTTCGAATCCTTTCCTTTCTACTCTACCATTGCCTCTCCTCGAGCACGCTCATGGGTCTCCCTACTTACATCTTCCCCTTCCACCAACATCACCCTCTGCATTGGCAATGATGCTATCCAGTCCAGCGACCTTATTTCCAGCTATCACCTCGACCTCGCCACACGCTTCATTTCCGTTGCCTTTGCTTGAGCTCGGGATGCCCCTCATCTGTGTTACAACACCTCATTCCCTTGGCTCTATCTCATGCCGCCAGTGGTTAACAGGGGGTTGCTATCTTAAGTTACATTTAAATAATGAAGCCCGTAATTTGGAATTGAGATATACTTGGGATCCTTTTTCGTAATTTATGTATAATATTAATAGGGATTATTTTGTAAGGATCACTGTAATATTATAAAATAAGTAGGAGCAAGAGTGTTATTTGCAAAGGTTGAAAGGGTATACGTGTAAAAAAAATTTCTCGAAGGGTATAACGAGGATGTGAATAAACACATGGTAAATGAGTCTTTCTTCAAAGGGTGTGGGAATCATGGTGGTAAACCCTTCTCTAAGTGGGTGATGGCAAAGGGAGTCCAAACCCAACCCACCTGGGGGTTCTTCCCAAAACACTGGGGTCATATGTGTAGAGTAGACATGGCAGCAAGTACCTTCCCCTTACTCATATCAACAGCCACAAGTACACGCAAATGTACCCGTTTCAAATGGTAAATATTATCGGATGAGGTAGAAAGAATAAGGTTTAAAAGGGTAAATACTGACTGCAGGCAAAACGATGAATATTGTTATCAGATGTGACCACGCAAATGAAGCTGAAAGAGTAATTGAATCCAACCTTCACCTTCATGCATCCAATATTGCAAAAGGCCAACAATAATACAAATCCCCAAAAAAAGATTAAAAAAGAGAAGGATTTTTTCTTATTCTTTTCTACTTGTCAAACTCTATGATGATATCACTGGTCTTCTCCCCCTGACCCAACTTGATGGAGATCAACGGCTCTCCTCCACCGTCTTCCCCTATGGTAAGCGCCTTAGCCCTCCTTGCCTGCGACTCCCAGTCCGTAGAACCTACCACGCCGAGCATCAGCCACGCGCAGCACATCTGCGCGGCAACGAGGCCTACCCACAAACCCAAGAACCCATACCCGCACCCGAAGGCCAACCCCGCCGCCACCGGCATACCCACCAAGTAGAAAGCTCCCAGATTCACGTTGGCGGCGTTCCCGGGCCTCGCGCTCCCCCGTAGAACGCCGCAGGCCACTGTTTGCGGGCAGTTCCCGAGCTCGCACAGCCCCACGATGGGTAGCGCTGCCCACGTCAGCCGTTGGATCTCCGAGTCTCCAGTGAACATCCTCCCCCAGTAGCTTCTCACCCCTGTCGCGAAGCCCATCGCCGCGAGACCCATCAAACCGGAGAGGAGGAGCGCCACGGTGGAGGAGGCCCTCGCTCGGCGAGGTTGGTCGGCACCCAACTCGTTCCCGACGCGTGTGGACACGGCGAAGCTCATGGACGACGGGGAGATGTAGAGCAGCGAGGTGGTCTGTATGAGGACCCCCATGGATGCCACGGCGGGCTTCGGATTGGTGAGGAGCCCGCAGAAGAGGATCATGAGCTCGTACCACCACCACTCCAGGCAGACGGAGAGGCAGCTCGGTCCGGCGAGCCGGACCAATGGGACCCAACCGGAGAGGCACTCTTTTGATGGGTTCTGCCATGTGGGTTCGTGGATCTTGGTTGCACGGATGCACGAGACCAAGAAGAGGAGGAGCGCGAGGTTGGAGAGCGCGGAGGCGGCGGCGACGCCGGGGACGCCGAGGCGGAGGTGGGTCACGAGCAGAAGATTGGCTGGGACATGGAAGGCGGCGGCGAAGGCCGCCGCCAGAGTCAGAGGTCTGGTGATGCTCTGCGACCTGAGGTAGATTCGTATGGGGTGGATGAAGGAGAGGGAGAGGAGGTCCGGGAGGGAGAAGTAGAGGTACGTCTGAGCCACGGAGACGATCTCTCGATCTTGGCCGAGGTAGAGGAGGATGGTGGACATGCGGAGCCAAAGAAAGGAGATGGGTATGGAGGAGGAGAGGAGGAAGAGGACGGAGCGGTGGAGGGTGAGGGAGAGGAGCTTGGGATGGTTAGCCCCGAATGCCTGCGAGCAGAGCGGGTCCATGCCGAGGGAGAGTCCGGAGAGGACGGAGTAGGCAGTGATGTTTGCGAAGGCGATAGCAAGAGAGCCCGCAGCAAGGGGGAGCTCGCCGAGCGACCCCAAGAAGGCCATGGAGAGTGCAGAGCGTGAGTAGAAGAGAAGGGCAGTGAGGGCTATGGGGACGGAGAGGGAGAGGAGGGAGTGGGCTTCAGCGAGCACCTCTCGTGACGTGAGAGAAGAAGAAGAGTTGGAAGGTTGGTCGCGCTTGTTGGAATTGCGTGGGAAGTAGGGGATGAGAGTAATGATGTGGTGAGGTTGGAGAGGAGAAGTGGTGGTGGTGTTCTTGCATGGCGTCATGGCGATGACGGTGCATGCATGGGAACGGCACACGCAGAGAGGCGGAGCGAGAGGGTAAAGATAGCGGTCTCTGTTGCAATGGGTGCGTGGGGAACCGGGGTGTGTGTGGGTGTGTATATATAAAGCGGATGGGGAAGGGGAGGCGAGGGAGACGAGCTTTGTTTCCCTCCTGTGCTTTTGAAAAAGGGAGAGAAGTGGTGGGAGAGGTGACAGGGGATTATCTAGTGCAGAACAAAACGGACAAGGACCATTTCAGCCGTTCAATCGTGCGAGCTGTCTATACTGTGGAGTGTGGACACCGGAGAGAGTCCACTTGGGGGGAGGAGAACAAGTCTAGAACACCACGCCCGAACCTAAGCGGGTGCGACTCATTCTGTTGAGTCAAGTTGAAGTGGCCCACGAGATCATTTGACCCATCCAGGTCCATAGCGCCATTAGGGCTGAGGACCTAGTCGACCAAAGACTTGATTAAAAATTAGAGTGAGAAGAAACAAGGTGGGTCATTACGTGCAAGGATTTAATTGAGCTATTAAGCAGGGACGAAGTTGGGATTTTCAATATGGGAATGTAAAATGAGATAAGAAAAACATTCTTATATTATATATCAGATACCATTTCTCGCCAGGTCTAAAATATCAATACAAATACTTGAATGTATTACATTTAGATACAGTTGTTAAAATCAAATATTTTTGCCAACATTTTTTGTATGCAAAAATCCGAATTTCAATATGTAGTCATTGACGCTACAAGAAATTGCAGATAATGCGAGCACGAACGTAGTTCTATTCTGCTCGTATTATGATTGTAATGTAGTCGTTTTTACCATATGCGACTGCATGTCATCGCAAGTGGCGTGGTCGCATGTGCAAGACCGCAAATGTGGTTACGACAACAATGTGATCGTAATGTTCTCATACAATGCGACCATTGTGGTCCCACATGCTCGTAACTGTTGCTGCCAACATATTTAAAAAAAACACATAGGATGTGACCACATAAGGGACTACATGTTGTCGCATTTTATGATTCCAGAACAAAAAAATCTGTACTTGGTTCAATTTCATCGATCTTTTTCCTATTCCCTCGTAATTACCTATACCTATAGTAGTATATAAAAATCGTACATGTACAAAAATACAATAATTTGACATAATCCACATTCACAATCAAGCAAGACATTATATCGCACACATATATGAAACATTCACATCCATATACTCATACACAAATATACCACATGCACTTGAGGCCTCAAATTTCCCTACGTTGGATGGTATAAGATATCATCTTTTCAGAGCTTTAACTAGTGTCATTAAGTCATTCTCATCTCATAGATCTAAAAACATTTATAGACTCACCAAAAGCATCTAACCAATAGAAAATCTAAACGAGATAAATTTTCCAAAATAAATGTAGGTAACATTGTGAGCTTGCAAATAATCAAGAAATTATTTTATAAAAAATATAAAGATAAATGCATGAAGAGGAAATATGGGTAAATGACAAAACATCATCATATGCACTAACCACATTTGCTCGTGCAAAATCTTTAGAAATCCTTTGACTTGTTGTAGTGACATGATTATCATGACACCCATAAGATCCATCATTGATAGCATTGACAAGGAGACCACCATGAACTCTAACATTCAATTACGCATTCACATACACATCCACTTGCACACATACATTGTAATTCACATACACATATATATACACATACAACAAACACACACCGTGGCTCTTAGGTGCATAGGTGCTCCAATGATGCATGCATGTATAAAATATAATGAAAATCTAGAAACAACAATATATAGAAATCATCCACTCTTTAGTACTACATGAAATAAACAAGAATAAATTAACCTCGAATGAAGTAGGTGTCCTCTCCTTTTAGTGGCTCCTCCTTCACATGATGGATGATACATGCATATGATAGATAAATATACCATGAAAGCACCCTCCTACATGCAAACAATTTCATTAGAGATAACATCTCCATGCCCAATACATTCACATGACTAGGGGTGCACATGGATTGGATAAAATCTATATTCCGATCCAATCCAATGCTATTGGATTGGATAGGTTTAGTTTTATCATTCTAATGGATCGGATCGGATTGGAATTTTTGAAACCATTAAATTATGGATGGGATTGGATCTTTACCAAAATCTAATCTAATCCAATCCATTAATCCATTAACATATACACACACATGTAGATACATGTACACATAAAATTCTATGTATACTTATTTTGAATTCCTAGTAAGACCATAATCAATGTCATTTATGTCATTTTTTCATATCAATCTTGGGTATAAGTCCTCTACGTATCACTCTTTCTTTTCTCTTGAAAAGCAAATGTTAAACCTTCAAAATAATAAAGTATGGCTATAACTTGTAAAATTATAACCCATGTTCATTTATTCCCCTCTCAGTTCTCTTTCTCTCATTTCATCCTTAATTGCCAATATTCCTCCCAATTTCCTCTCACTCCATTTCAATGATGTCTCCATCATGTACGATGTTGTTCCCCTCCAGCACAACGCCACCGCCCATTTCCTCGAGATGTCGCCGCCCATCTTAAACAAAGTAATCCCTCCAACGCGATACCATTTGATCTTTGTATGTTATCATTGATCTCTGTTAAAAGAAAATAGATTTGTGATAGCTGGTTCGTAATTTTTTAGATATTATTAACCCTTTTGCTTTTTACCTTTTACTTACTCTAGCTTGCAAACTTATTTTAAGGATGAAATTGAATCGATTATATGATCGAATGTGTCACACACATCTAAGAAGAAATAAATACTACTTCAATACCTTTCCTTTTTAATTAGATATGCACTTTTTGTTCATATTTTTTTTATAGATTTGCATATTTAAATTATAGATATAATCTTACAAATAAAATTCTATCTAGAGTTCATTTTAAATGAGAGATATGATGCCTAACCGATGGGCTATATTTAAGTTAATTTTATCTTGCACTCTCAACCAAGTATGAATGTTCTATGATACTCATTTTTTAATGGTATAAAATAGAGCCTTGAAGGATGTTCTTGCGGGTAGTTGAGCTTTGTCATAGCTTAACATTCTAAGTTAGTTAATCATGGATTTCATCAATATTCGATCACAGAGATCACGTTTTTATGTTTCTAACTTATCTTTGTATCCTTATTTGATAACTTGTATTGTTCTTATTTAAATCATTTGATAACATATTATCGATTTTTAAGTCACTATTTGAATGTGAGAGTAGACTATTATGCAAGAAAATGTAAGTGTAAAAATCCGAACCAATCCAATCCAATCCGTAATCTGGTGGATTGAATTGGATTTAGATATTTGATGGATTGGATTGGATTCGAGAAAGCAAAAATCCGTTATGGTTGAATTGGACACGGATTAAGCTAAAATCCGATCCAATCCAATCCATGTGCACCCCTACATATGACATCATTATGATTTAAATATTACCTCCATGGCATAGTATATCGATGACTTGAAATTATACACAAGATCATTCAAGCATACACATTCATATACATTCATACAATCACCTTCACTTACAATTGAGAAAGAACTATGATGCATATAGAAATGCATTCAAGCATACACATTCATATACACACGGTGAACCTACATATGTCACATTCAAGTTCATACACACAATCACGATGTAACTATCTAGTAGTTCTCCAAAACACTTTAACACATTCATTAACAAGTGTCAAATTTTCCCTTCTTGCATCGATGAAGGATTCCATTCCCATTTTCTTTCCTTCTCTGTCTTCGGCTCTCCCTCTCTCCTCTCTCCTCCATTTCAACATCCCTCTCGCGGACGACCACTCCACGCTGAACCGACCGTTGCGTCGTAACCCTAGGTTGTTCCTCATCTTCATTGTCATCCTTGCCATCGTCCTCATCCTCGTCATCGTCACTCCGATCATCGTGGTGGTTGACGACCTTCTTTCCACCCCAACGATTACCCTTATATTTATTAAAATACATTAGTAATTTTATTATTCAATAATAAATAACATATGAGATATGCAATTTTCGAGCTACGAATCGAGATTCTAGGATATTGAGTATGTTCACCCCACTCATGAAGCTCAAAATGCGATCAATGTTGGTGGATATCCCGCTTATCTATGTCAGGTTTGGAGGAGGTACCATAAATGAGCGTGTATACTATGATAGTAGGGGGACCATATATGCTTGTGGCATTTGAAGTGTCCAACTAGACTTCAACGAGAATTTGGGGTGGAGCCCCCCTTAAGGCCTGCCGACGGTTGGCACTAACCTGTCGTCCATCCAACCCCCCTTAAGGCCTGACGACGGTTCGCACTAACCTGTCATCCATCCATCACCTCTTGCTAGACCTTGACGTCAAATAACATGTGATTCTTGTAGGAAAGAGATCCTGACTTCTCCACAAAGAGCTCATCATAGCGGTCCTGCATATTAAAGACACCTTCTAGCAATATACACTTGAAGTTTCTACTTAAGAATTAAAAGGATTGTGAAAAATCTAAGAAGTACTCACTGCAACAACCTATACTTCTTGTGTGTACCATTGATCATCCCGCATGTGGGTCTTCACCCGTAATTCCGTAGTGTAGATTCACGTTGGGAAGTTGCATGTTGTCATAATAAAAAATAAACACCACTATTAACAAGTGTGCGTTCATGTTATCGTACATCATTAACATCCAAAATGGGGTAGATTGAAACTGTATTGTGATGAATGCTTACCGATTCAACCCTCACTACCCGAAGCTCTTGCTATCACTATTAGATTTGATCTCTTGCCTCCTGTTGGTCCTTCCCGTAAGAGTATGTCTCATAAAATCTTCAGAAGCGAAGAGATCACAATATCGACTCCATCTGTTTGGAAGTTGACAAAGTAAGGATGCCAAACACTAAAATAACAATGAGTAAATTAATAGTTAATACCTTTCAAAAGTACAAAAAGATGGGAATAATTCTTTGGCCCTCTCCCAGTTAACCTTCCCCTCTAGCTTGGACATTGCAACCTTTCTGGCTATGTAAATCTTATATGTAATCTTGTTGCTGGCAAGTGAGTCAGAGGGATATGAAACATCTCTCGAGTATGCTCAGGACGGATGTCATAAGTATTCTGCATTTGAAATGTATTTTTATCAAACATATTTGAGTCAAAAGGACTCTCAAAATAGATACGGATAAATTACTTACATAAACACCATCCGAGATCCTTTGCTGATCAGATGCGCTCATACGAGTCCTTCTGTAGTCCTCACAAATCTGGAATCTCTTCCAGGCCATGCACAACTCCTTTGCTACATTATGTTGATCCTTCAGTATATACCCATATCAGTCAAATTTCTCGTATAAATAATTTTGACATAGTAGATTGGAAATAATAGGTAAATCCAGAAATTTAATCAAGGAAGATATACCCATCGAGCAAGAGCTCTAAGAGGCATGGGGGGCTTGGACTACGCCTTTAGAGAAGGTAGGATGAGCCATGGTAGGAGTGTCACGTATATCCTTCGCATTCGACATCGGCTCATCCTCGTGATGTGAAGAACTAGGAGTAGGCTAATGTCTGTCGGAAGGGGATGGACAGGTCGGAGCAATCTCCATGTAACGGAGAAGGTGCGTGGGCACCCCCATCCCAAGAGAGGTGTAGTTCTGAACTAATGCACTCATCTCTAGATTCCGTGATCCGTCGAATGTAACTTAAAATCAATAGCACCATGTTGAATCTTTGATTAATCATCACTATACTCTCTTTTTATCCTCGGAGCATAATCATCTTCATTCCAATCTTCATTAGTTCCGCTTTATTAACAATTATCCTTCTCTCTGTAATTAACCCTAACTTTTGTCTTGAAATTAACCCTTTTATTTTCTTTATTTTATTTCCTATTAAAACCTCCCTAAAAATTATTTTGGCTTTAAAGAAATTATCAAAAAATCTCAAAGCAATTAAAAGTAGTATTTTTTATTTATTAGAAATACTTAACAAAAATATTTATTTATGTATTTGATCTCATTTGACTTTTTAGTCAACATGAAACTCGTAGTTCTCATCTAGATCCACAACTTTCATGTTTTTGACTTTTTGTTAATTTTGCTTTCTTATATTTCTGTTTTATTTTCTGATTATTTTCTCACTTCTGAATAATAGGATTGGGCCACGTGGCTCCCTTTGGGCTGCCCACATGGCCACTCCTCCTCACGCCACATGGCCTTCCTCTTAGCTCTTGGATCCCGCCCTTCCACTTCCATACCAACCGCCCAGTCCCGCTTGATCCTCAACCATCAGATCATCCCCCAGATATGATCTCATCCGCACCCTTTCGCCCTCATCTCGACCATTGGATAATTGTGCATCTAATGGTTCTGTGCCCTCCACGTCTCTCCTCTGCTCCTTACCATTATATCTACTTAGATACCATCTCCACCATCGCTTTCTATGCATCTCCCTACTGCTCGATCAGATCATTTGATCTGATCTCGATCGCTCGCCTGAGCCTGATTCCTAACCGTTGGATTAAGCGGATCGCTTGATCCAATGGTGGGGACCTCATCTTCCACCCTCAAATGCCTCTCCTCCTCAGGCGTTACACCTTCTCCTCCCTTACCCCTTCCTTTTCTAGCATCTACTTCAACCACCCTCTAAACTCCCTAACGGTCTTCCCTAATGCCCACGCCCTTCGCATGACCATCACTGCCCGCAACCACCTCACCACCATCTCCTCCCGGTCATTACAAATCACCAGTAATGCCCGAAGCTCCTCCACTTATAAAACCTACACCTTTGCCTCCTCTTTCTCTCGTCCACCAATCCACAAGCATTGGCCCGGCTTCCCTCTCCCCTTAGGTGACAACGGAGGGGCGAGTCGTTGAGGTGATGAACGACCAATTCCCCAAGTGCGACTTTTGGCTCCTTCGGCCAAGACGCGATGCTCCGGTTGTCATCCAAGATCCGGGGCCAGCTGACCTCGATGGGCGATGACCCGAGGATCACCCAAGTCATCAACCCAAGCCACTTCCTCCGCCATCGGATCCCCTCTGATGAGGTACATCCCCTTCCTTCTCGTTTAAATTTTCTCTTATTTTCTCCGTCGCATACAACACCTCCCACCTTCGCCTGACCCTCTATTGAGCTCTACCCACGTCTCCCACCTTCGCACCATTGTTCTCTCATCCTCTCCCTTCCTCCAGCACCTCCTCCGCTCTGCTCCATTTCTTCTTCATCTCGCCGGAGAAGAACCTTGGACCACCAGTGCACCACCTTTTTCATCTCCATGGTCCTCCATTCACCTCACAATCTCTATGCACACATGCTTCAGCTTATCTAACCCTTGCAGGATCCTTTTCTCGTCAATGGTCAGACGTAGCGCCCTTGCTCCATTCTCCATCGCCACCTCCGACGACCTGACCTCACCTCGCCTTCTTCACCACCATAGCAGCTCCGCAACACCAACTTCACACTCACCGATGTTCCCCCAAGCTCCCATAACCTTCCACTACCAAGCAGATCATCAGTGGATCTCGGGGGAAGCTGTCGGAGCCCAGGCTCCTCATCGCCGCCCATGGCGGACGAAGGAGTAGCAGATACCCTTGGATCTTGATCCAACGGTATCTACATCAGATGAACCGACACCATCCGATTCAGAGATCGAGAAGGCACCACGCCCGTTGAATCTACCCACCTAAGCCTCCCTGCTTCGGGTGGTCCTGCAACACTATGGTTACACCACGTGCAGCTTCGCCGTCCGAACCTCCGCCTACCCCGAGCCTAGCCCATGCTAGTTCAATGCACGTGCGGAATGGGTAATTTGCAGCTGTGACCTCAGACTTTTTAGATATTGCAAATAGCTCTAGCTCATGCGCATGTGCCTTACGTGTTGTGCTTGGGCAATTTGTAAGGAGGCCCCTCCAAATTTTAAAAATTACAGAAATGCCCCTTTGAGGGACCAAATTGAATATATCTTTTTTATTCCTTACATTTTTACTGCATTTATGCCCCTGAACTCTAATGATCATATATTGAGCAAACAACCTCCAATTCAATTGATTTCAGTTTCATTTTAATGCTTGTTTTATTATATACATTATGGAATTATTTATTTGATGTTCAAACACTTAGTTAAACATGCTAAATTTTGAGATATAGTGTATATGATTCTTAATGCCATTAACTCCTTTTAATGCATTAAATACCTCTGAAATTGACTCAACCTTTTTGCTCATTAAAACTAAATATTTGTAGGGTATATTAATACATTGTTTTTCATATCATTGCACATGCATCTCATTTTAACTGCATAAAAGAAATAAAATGCATGCATCATTTCTATGCATTTGTTTGCATTTTCACATTGTATATTTGTGCATTTTCTGTGTTATGCATCGTGTCTGCATACGAAGACCTAGATCTATGAATGTTAACACTCAAATTAAATCTCAAATTTTCGATAGATAGATGATGAGGCTCGTGTCCCTGTGTTCAACCTTGGTATACTTGCCAAGTTAAATTCTCCTCATATTCAAATGTATGGTTTATGCTATATCGAAATCCATCTCCTATACTACAACCATCGACAATTAAAGAGACAGATTTCACGTTCATCAAATGGCACCGTTGTTGGGACACGACTCATCTTTATTTGTTTATTGAATTTTATTGTATTATTTTGAAGTGATTATTTTCAAACTTTAGGTCTTCACATTGTGTTTGTTTTTGCATCATTTGTTGATTAATTTTCTTGATGACTGTCTGACATTTTTCTTATGTACCAGGGCCCATGGAGATTGAGGACGCTTGAGAATCATGGACGAGTGGAGTCGATAGCTCTTGCTGCGAGGAGCCACAGAGGAAACCCAGGAGAAATCAAGGAGATTTGTCAACAATTCATTCCATTTTCATGTTGTATATATTTGCAGCATTTGTATTTCCATCCATCCTCGTTTGAGGGATCGCGTGTGTAAGTTGGACATGAACCTCTGCATGTGTTTTGTGGAGTCTGTTTCTCCCCAATCCGGGTGAGGCTCCACTTGAGTGTCGAAATAGGGCCTTGCATACGACTCCCAGAGCTCCTTTATTTTTTCTATCACTTGTGTTTGCTTCGTAGGTTAAGACACACATAATTCATGTGACAAACATACATCACTTCACTTAGCCAAATTAATTGGATTCTTTCCCGCTAATAAAACATGTTTAGGATGTGATTTTCATTGACTTGCATGCATTTAGTGATAAAATCATTTCAGTCTTGCATATGCATGGAGAATGCTGGAGGCACTGTAAGTTCTCCTCTCAAGCATGCATCATTGTTTTATCATATGCATCAGGTTTTCTCGATCTTTCTTGATTTACATTATAAGATCTTAGT
The DNA here is from genome assembly GCA_037367405.1 of Ottelia alismoides. NCBI lineage: Eukaryota > Viridiplantae > Streptophyta > Magnoliopsida > Alismatales > Hydrocharitaceae > Ottelia > Ottelia alismoides. Next base: position 250,681 of record JAZKJV010009220.1, read on the forward strand.
GGAATTGGGATAGGCCGCTAGATGATGTATGTTTGACTTACATTCACATTAACTTCAGTGATAACCTAAAGCTAAAAGTGTGATTGATAATGCAAGTTGATACAAATAAAAGTGGAATAAAAATCACTTTTGGATTATGAGAGAGCATCCCCCGGCATTGTACGCAGGATGTTTTGATTGTTGAGAGGTGAGGACGTATCCCTAGGATAGTGCCCAAAACCTAGCCTTTAAACCTTGCGTAATAAACTTGAATTTTGAATGATCACCAATAAAATTGAAAAGATAAATTACCAACCTTTGTTGGCCTTCATGTGTGTGTTGGTTAATCAAGGGGTATTGTCTGAATGATTAAGCCTTGGATGACTATTTTTCCTAATCCTCTCATAACCCTAGATGATCTGCCATTCCCTCTCATCTCCACACAGCTATACATCCCTGTAAATCCACCCCCTAACCCTAACTGATCATAGGTTTCCCATCCCTAATTTCACATACTAATACTTAGGCCGCTCTTTAGCCTAAGTATAGGGGGAACCTTGTACAATCAGTGATTATTAACCACTGGTCTCTCTAACCTCATTGCATATCCAATACTTAGGCTATTTTCAGCTTAAGTATAGGGGGGACCCGAGTCATTCATTCCTCCCTCTTCTTGTTCTTCTTATAATTAGGTTATTTTTAACTTAAGTATAGGGGGCCATCTGAGTCAGTTTCTCTATATCACCTTGTATTTAACCTGAGCTATGGCTTCATATCACTTTATGCTATGAGGACATAACAACAGATAAGTATATGGGTCATATCGTATATAATGTATATATACTTTAGCCATAGCTCGTATTTTGACATTTTTGAAAATTTTGAGGCTAGGGTATAAGTATTCTTGAACTGATTTTTGGTAAAAATGTTTGTAAAATGCTTTGGAAAATTTTCTAACTGTGTTGCACTATTTTGAAAAATATTTAATGATGGTTTGAAAAATAAGGATTTGATTCGTTTGAAAGATCATTTGAAAATGTTTTGAAAATATATTATTATGTGACATGGTTTGGAAAATATTTTCATTTTTTTTCAAAATTTAGGGGCTAACTGTTTTGTAGATATTAACCTTTTTCAAAATTCCATTAAAATATGAAAAATCAAAACTTTTCTTAAGCAGTGATTCTGAATACTGAACTTAAAAATGAGTAGCCATTTCTTAGTGAGGGAACTGCGGTCTCCCTTTGCGGAGTGGATGGTTAAAAGATAATGCGAATGACACCGTCTTGAAGTAATACTGGTAGCCATCTAATGGCCCGTACTTACACCCATACTGGCTGGAAATGGATGCAACTATTCATATGAGCCTGGGCCAGTCATTATTTCTCTTGAGTTTTTTTTAAATCCCACAAAAATTTATTAACTTTGAAGTTGTATTCCTGACACATTCATTATCACCCAAGGCTTGAGGAATTGAGGACACTTGATTTTTGAGATCTTGAGAGTTTGAATTAACCAACCTTAGTCATTAGGATTTTGAAACTTAATAATCCACACTTCCATAGTTTGAAATATTTGAGCGCTATATTTAGGGGTGAGCATTGGGTCAGGCTAGCCTGACCCGCCCCACAACCCAACCCATTAAGCCCAACTCGAACCTGAACCCATTTAATTTGGGCTGGGCTCGGGCCCAAAAAACCCGTTTCTAAAATGGCCGGGTTCAAGCTGAGTAGAGCCCGACCCGAAGCCCAGCTCGAAAACCCGACCCGAAAGTCCAATCCTAAACATATATAATATTATATATATATTACTTAACCTTAATCCCTCACGGCCCACCCCACCCCAACCCCCCTCAAACCCCATCTCCACTCTCTAACGATGCTACCATGCACCAACATTTGAAAGTTTTTGAAAAAATAAATTGTATATGAAAAATCAAAGTTGTTAAAGAGAAAAATCAAACATTTTATGCTTTTTTAATCAAAATTCCATAGGAATATTAAGATTCTTAGATTTATCACAAGTTTTTTAAAAAATAAAAACTTTTTAAAAAAGATATTTCCATTTCACCTGTTGGATTAAACATTTCAAAGAATAAAAAAAATATAGGGAAAAAAGTTACTGGGCCAGCCCGACCCGTTTATCTTCGGGCCGATTTTGGGTTCGGGCTGGCCCATCCAAACTTTTTCAGACCATGGCCTAGCCCGAAACTCGAAAAAATAAACGAGCTCGGGTTCGGGTAGAGGCCTAACCCAACCTGATAATCAACCCTAGCTATATTACACTCTTCATCTCTACCTTCTAAAGAATACGATCAACACATCTCTTTTACAACTGCATGATTAATGAGATGAGTTATCACGTGAGGGATTGAAATTGGAGATCTGAGTTTAGACTTGATTTAATGATGTTGATGGGATAAAGTCAATAAAGGCTTCAAGAAACCTGAGTGTCAGCAAACCCTAGCCAGTATGCGAACAAGTTCACGTGTTATCGTTTGTTATTTACCTATGTGCCAGGGTGATGAAACATAATAAAATTGTTGATCAGTGTGCACCAACTCTTGGTAAAAGCAGTGGAGCTAGCCTACCAAGAAGAAAAGAAAAGAAATATGATTAAGAAAAGCTATCTTATTACAAAGTCAAATATCAAAGAGCTTACATCAAAGGCAAACACTCACAACCATTTCAAAGTGTCCACTTGGACCAAAGCTACTAGGACCAAGGAGTCGGGCTATCACCCAAAAAGAGCTCCGCATCGTATATTGATACAAGTCTGGGTGTCGAAGGTATCTTAGATACACAAAAGAGACACACTCCGGTGTACTCCCAGGAAAACAAGTGCAGACGACTCTGAGCTCTCTTGACGGACATATTGATCAACAAACCAAAAATATACATGCGTTGAGTAATAAGGCACTCGAGAGGATTCTTGTTCCCATGTGAGGGAGAGAAGAAAATTTATAATCCTATGCCCTCCATCATATGGCCTTCCATCTCCTTTCAAGTCTGACAAACTAATGAGTCAGTGGATTGAATGCAAGAAAAGACTTATTCCCTAGTATTGAGGATTAGGTGTAGAGGAGAGTCTCCTGGACTAGAACCTTGGGTGACATCTCGACTCAACTCTCATGATTGCAGCACACTAAATGTCATATACTTTTATTATATGTACAAACAAAGAATATGATAATTAGAGAAGTTGGATTCTTTTTACTAGAGTATGGTTGAGCCCGGAATTTTAGGATCACTCAAATTAAGGATCTTTTATGAATTGAGCCTTGAAAATCCACATGCACTGTCAGGAATTAATCAAACTTCATTCTTTAGATGCTCGAGGATGAGCATAGTTTAAGTATAGAGACATGATGAGTCTCTGAGTAATCATCACTATACTCTCTTTTTATCCTCGGAGCATCATCACCTTCATTCAAATCTTCATTAATTCCGCTTCATTAACAATCATCCTTCTCCCTGTAATTAATCCTAATTTCTGTCTTTAAATTAACCTTTTTATTTTCTTTACTTTTCTTTATTTTATTCCCTATTAAAAATCCCCTAAAAATTAGAATAAATATTATATATACTTATTTTGTCTTTCAAAAGAAATAAAAAATTTAAAAATCTCAAAGCAATTAAAAGCAGTATTTCTATCTATTTAAAATACTTACCAAAAATATTTCTTCATGTATATGATATCATTTGACTTTTTGGTCAACATGAAACTCGTAGATCTCATCTAGATCTACAACTTTCATGTTTTGACTTATTGTTAATTTTGCTTCCTTATATTTCTTTTTTATTTCTCATTATTTTCTCATTTCCCAATAATAGTATTGGGTTACATGGTGTCCTCTAGGCTGCCCACGTGGCTCCTCCTCCTCATGCCACCCGATCTTCCTCTCAGCCCTTGGATCCTGCCCTTCCTATTCCATCTCAACCATCCAATCTCGCTTGATCCTCAGCCATTAGATCTTCCCCCAGATCCGATCTCATCCGCACCCTTCTGCCCTCATCTCGACCATTGGATGATGGGACATCCGATGGTTCCTTGTCCTCCATGTCGCTCCTCCTTATCACTAGATCTACTAAGATACCATCTCCACCGTCGCTTTCTGCGCATCTACCCACCGCTCGATCATATCATTTGATCTGATCTCAACCGCTCACTTGCGCTCTATTCCCAACCATTGGAACTCTTGATCCAACGATGGGGATCTCGTCTTCCACCCCCAAAATGCCTCTCCTTCTTAGATGTTGCACCTCGCTCTGGCCTTGCCCCCTTCCTTTTCTAGCATCCACTTCAACCGCCCTCTCCACTCCCTAATAGTCTCCTCACATAGACCTAACGCACGTGCCCTTCATGCGACCATCACCGCTCGCAACCACCTCACCAACATCTCCTCCCGACCGTTACAAATCACCAGTAATGACCGGAGCTCCTCCACCTATAAAACCTATTCCTCCGCCTACTTTTTCCCTCATCCACCAATCCACGAGCATTAGACCAACTTCCTCGCCCCGCTGGTGACAACGGGGGGGGGGGGGGAGGGGGGGGGAATCGTTGATGCGATGAAGACCAATTTCCCAGGTGTGACCCTTGGCTCCTCCGGCCAAGATGCGACGTTCTGGCTGCCCTCCAAGCTCCGAGGCCCATTTGACCTCAACGTGTGATGACCCGAGGATCGCCCAGGTCCTCAACCCAAGCCACCTCCTCCACCATCGCATCCCCTCTGATCAGGTACATCCCCTTCCTTCGTTCGTCTGATTTTTCTCTTATTTTCTCCGTAGCATACAACTCCTCCCACCTTCACCTGACCATCTGTTGAGCTCCACCGCACGTCTCCCACCTTCATGCCACCGTCCGCTCGTCCTCTCCCTTCCTCCATCGCCTCCTCTGCTCTGCTCCACTTCTTCTTCAGCTCGTCGGAGAAGAACCTTGGACCACCACCTTCTTTATCTCCATGGTCCTCCATTCACCTCACAACCTCCACGCACACAAGCTTAGACTTATCTAACCCTTGCAGGATCCTTTTCTCATCAATGGTCGGACGTGGCAACCTTGCTCCGTTCTCCATCGTTACCTCTGACGACCCGACGTCACCTCGCCTTCCCCTCCACCGTAGACGCTCCACAATGCCAGCTTCACCCTCTTCGATGTTCTCTTGAGATTCCCCAACCTTCCACTGTCGAGTAGATCATCAGTGGAGCTTGAGGGAAGCCGGGGGAGCCCATGCTCCTCATCGTCGCCCACGACGGAGGAAGAAGTAGCAGATACCCTTGGATCTTGATCCAACAGTATTTGCATCAAAGGAACCAACATCATCCAGTTTAAAGATCGTGAAGGCATCATAGTCGTTGGATCTACCCACTCGAGCCTCCTTGCCTTGGGTGGTCCTGTAGCAACACGATCACGCCATGTGCAGCTTCGCCGTTCGAACCTCCGCTCGCCCCTAGGCCTAGCCCGTGCTCATTCAATGCACGCGCGGGCTGGGCAATTTGCATCTATTCCCTCAGACTTTTCAGATATTACAAACATGTCCAGCTTAGGCGTGTATGCCGTGCTTGGGCAATTTGCAAGGAGTACCTCCAAATTTTGAAAATTATAGAAAATGCCCCTTTGATGGACCAAATTATGTATTTATCTTTTTTATTCCTCACATTTTTACTGCATTTATGCCCCTGAACTCTAGTGATCATATATTAAGCAAACAACCTATGATTCACTTGATTTCGGTTTCATTTTAATGCTTGTTTTATTATCTACATTATGTCATTATTTATTTGATGTTTAGACACTTAGTTAAAAATGCTAAATTTTGAGATATAGTGTGTCTATTGGTCTTTGATTCTTAATACCAATAACTCCTTTTAATGCATCAAATGCCTCTGAAATTGACTCAACTCTTTTGCTCATTAAATTGGATATTTTTAGAGTATATTAATACATTATTTTGCATATCATTACACATGCATCTCATTTTAACTGCATAAAAACACATAAAATGCATGCATCATTCCTATGCAGTTGTTTGCATTTTCACATTGTATATTTGTGCATTTTGTGTATTGTGCATCGTGTCTGCATACGAAGACCTAGATCTATGAATGTTAACACTCCGATTATATCTTAAATTTTTGATAGATAGACGAGGAGGCTTGTGTCCCTGTGTTCGACCTTGGTATACTTGCCTAGTTAAATTCTTCACATAATCAAATGTGTAGTTTTTGCTGGATCGAAATCCGTCTCCTATACTACAACCGTCGACAATTAAAGAGACAGATTTCACGTTCATCACACCACATCAAAGTATAATTATAAAACAATAATAATAATGTCAATTATATCAAACATGTCACATTTATAATATATATATATTACCATCATGCTGCGATGGAGGTAGTCGTAAGTCACAAGAACCACCATGTCTGCATATGCTGTCTCTTCTGGAGGAAGAGCCACCTCCTCTCAACACAACCATCACCGCATCAATACAATTTATATAAATATCATTAAATGACTAAATTAATGAGAAATAAATAAATATTTAATAAGATAAAGTACCACGTTAACTAACCCCTTATGCAGGTGGTAATGACATTTGTTGTGGATGTTCTCGTTCAGAAACCAATAAGCTTGTTGAAATTTGACTATCTCCTATGACGATGCTGATGTCAATGTACACATGAGTCATCCTTCTTAATACAGTAAGGCGGTCATCTCTCTTTCTCTTTTTACCCACTCGAAGCACGTAGCATATTTGCTCAATTTGAGAAGGTAGGACAAAGGGCTCAAACTTCTTATATATCTACCGGAAATAACCTCAACCATATCATGCCTCGAGTCTAACTCGACCCCTCATTGTGGATCAAGCTGATCACAAGAGAATAAATATAGGTTATTTAATGATGGCTTGTAAACTCCAATTCAATCAACTCTCGAAAAATCCCATAATACCTTAATCTTTCCTCATCGTACCAAGATCCCGAGATCATAACACCGAAACTACATGTGGACAATCCTTTTCCCATTTCGATGAGTGGAAAGTCGATCCATTAGCATAGAAACAGTTACATGATTTAATAACATAATTTAGATCCAAAGAGAAATCCTTTAGCATCTTTGACTTCCCTTCAGTCGGGTCCAATGATCCAACACACTCTCTAAACCACACTATAAATGTTTTTCGAAACTCTTCGATCACCTCACTTTCGTCGAACATTGGATTATCCATTGATATTTGGTTCCTATACTCTCTGCATTATTAAAAGATAACTTAATAATTTTGACAACATGAAAATGCACTTTGTTAATTACTTGGAATTAACGTTATGTTTAGGCGAGCAAATTCAGATTAATCAAAACAACTACTTAATTAATATTTCAATTAGATGCAAGTGGGTCCAAATTTATTTTTTACTTTGGCAAGCCTAAGGTCGAACTTAGGGAGGCCATTGTCTCCTTAGGTCAAGTTTTAGATAATCTAGATGATAGGTTTTCAAAGAGATTTTTTTGCTATTTTTTATACAAAGGATGATGTAATGCGAATGCAAGATGTCAATTTTAAGGTCAAATTAGCCTATGATGGAAATTTCAAATTAATATGCACATTATATTAAAAATTAAGATGGGTATTTTTCCTTAATTATTCATGTAATGATGAATCCAGAACATTTTTTGCATATTTCTAATGTAAGTTGCATACATGAAAATAGATACTTCTAGGTGTTTTTTTCTATAATTTTTCATGCAAATGATGTACAAAAAATTATGAAAACTTTAGCTATAAGTTAAATACGATGAAATTAACCTACTGTGATTTTTTTGAATTTTTCTGATGCAAACTAAAATTATAGCAAATTAAATATGCATACAAAGTAATATTCAATAAATTAGTTTTAATAATACCAAACCTAATAATTTATCAGAACTAAAATTACCTTAGATAAGTCTAATCATGATATATCCAGGAAAAATTCTAACTCTTAAAAATATCAAGTTATAGAGAATTAAAAGTTAATTACTTGAATCACTACATAATTTATTTGATCCCAAATATGTGTGTAAATTGTACAATTTTTAGAGGCATTACAGAGCGCAATTAAATCTATACAAATAAGGGTGCAAATATGTCTGTAAATATGCGTAATTTTCTATAATTTTAAGGCAATAATTATGAATGATTGAAGCTTAAATGGTAAAAATATGGATTTTTCACCCCAAATAAATCAATAAATAATTACAAGTCCACAAAAAAATAAATATATCACCGCATCATGGAGAAATAATTAAGCACAATAATTCAATTTTTAGAATTTAAAAACGATAACAAATGAAGGTTCGAATAATAGTTCAAAGGGTTAAAAATACAAAATTACAAATTAAAATTACTGAAATAAATGTGCACGGGGAAATAAATTGAATTACCAAAAATGTTGGGGCCTTCTTGCTATTTTTCCACACATGGACGTGCGTTACACGTGAGCTGGTCAGCGGGGGCTTCAATGTAATTTCTGAGAAATGCGGGGGCCCTGTTGTAATTTTCCCTCACTCACGTGTGCATAGCATGTACCACACGAGGCTCGGGTGGAGAGTTGAGCTTTGGGCAGTCGAGATTGAGGCGTGGGTGCCACGACAACACGTGGCTAACCGTTGGAGGTTCAGGCCCACCTGAGGCTGTGGGCTCAGGTGGAGAGATGTGGTGCGATGACGGCTGTTGGATCAAGGCTCGGATCTTGATTCGATGACGGCTGTACGTTGAGTGGTCTGGTAGCTATCGTCGATGAGCGATGGTGGAGCACGATGTCAGCCGAGGTGAAGGGCTAAGGTGTTCGAAGGTGAGGTGACGCTGCTTGGTGGAGCGAAGGCGTTGAGCTTGACATGCAGAGGTTGGTGGCATCAGAGATGACGACAGAACGACTTGAGAAGACGAAGGAACAAGAAGACGAAGAAGGAGAACAAAAAGGGAAAGAGACGAGGTAAAAGATGAAGGAAGAATACAAAGAAGAAGAAAAGGAAAGGGACGAGGAAGAAAGATAAGGAAGTAGATGAAAGGGACAAAGAGGATACTTGGGTGGGGAAGTTGGAGCTCGTGCTCAGGATAAATCCTCGCTCAAGGGATGCGACCCGAGCTCGAGCAACCCATCAAATAGGAGCTACAACAAGGCTCACGAGAGCCTTGGGTCATGCTGGTGGGGGCACGATCGTCGCTTATGACTCTCATAGTCATTGTCACCGACGGGATATCAGAGCTCGATGGCTCGCTCTAACAATGGCAGATGAAGATACAGACGACAAGGCAGAGGGGTTTTTGTTGGTCGTCGATTGGGTTTCACGACATCGGCAGGAGGTGTAGCGAGAGGTGGTCGTGATTGGTTAGGAAGGTAGGGCGGAGAAGGCGGACTAGTGATTGATGATCGACCGTAGAAAGCGGAGCTACTAGGCATTGACAATGGGGATGGGAAGACCAGGTCTGGGCCATTGGATCGACCCAGATCAGAGGACAAGGATGGTGCCATGTGGCGGCTCTAGAAGTGGTCACATGGAGGGAAAATAATACAAATAAAAAAAAATAAATAATAAAATAGAAAATAAAAAATAATAAAAATAAATCAAACAAATAATACAAGGGAGAAATGGGTTAAAAGAGGGCGACATGTGGCGACTCCAGGAGTGGCCACGTGTCGCTCCCAGAAAACTCAGATGAAAAAATTAAAGAAAAATCAATAAAAAAAGAAACTAATGTCAAATTAAAAGTGACCTTAAAAGCTGTTCATCTCGATGAGATCTAAATATTTGGTGAAGGAACCAAAACCAAAAGAATCATCTGTACAACACATATTTTTGGTGTTACTCTATAGATATAAAATACATGTATTTTGTATTTTGTAATCTTTTATACTTTTTAAACAAAATAAAATTCAAAATAAATTCAAATAAAATATATAATTTTATATATAAAATGATAGGGTCAAATATACATTAATTCAAAAGTGTGTAGGGGTCTATAGGAGACTGTATGAGAGTGATATTCACATTTACGACTTTTTATCTCCAAACTAAGGTTTAGATCTTTTGAGCAAATATACAAGTTAGTATTTTTTTGGTATTTTTTTATTAATGTTAGTAATGTGTACATAATAAAGTTAATTTTATTTTAGTTGGAGTTAGTGAAAAAAATTGAAAATAGGAGAATTTGTGGCATTATACAAGTGATAATGTACAAGATTTTTGGGCTTCTTATCTAATGCAATTATGGTTGTTAAAACATGGATGTTATTTACATATGCATGAGTGATAAAAATGCAATATACTTGAATAAATGCAGCTGATTACTTGAAAACAAAGCTCTATTTTCATCTTTTAGAGTGATGAATCACAGATTCATCAGATTTACAATTCAAACTATGGAAATACATACTCAGCGTATGGCGAAACTTCATCTGTGTTGTCCTAAATACATAGCTCTGCTGTTTCTTTTTTACGGTGACTCAATATACGAGCCCTCCCTTTTCTAAATAGCTCCCCACATGGTCGAAACACAAAGAGACATGCATCTACATATGTGGTTGGAATTTCATTATGTGGAAGGCGGGTATGAATGGTCTCCACGTCCTCGGTCAGGTATCTCGCGCAGAAGTTTGCAACTTCCTCCATGATGTATTGTGCACTTATGGACCCTTCGACATTGTTTGCTACAAACCTTTCATTTCAGAAAGAATCTATACTTACCCGCTAGAGAAAAAATATTTAACATTTAAGAAAGATTCGTTTTAGTGACACCTCTCGAAAGGGTACATCCATCAGTACTTAAGCGGTCCTCCGACCTTAACCCGTACGACAAGGTGCTCCATTTAATCGAAGAATGATGATAGAAAAATCTTCTCCAGATTGCATAAAAGAATCAACACATTATTTTCTAATGTCATCATGTCAGAGATGGTAATCTTATATGAACATATGCGTTTAAAGAAGTTGCTGAGCTCTGCCAAAACACTAGCAATTGACTTAGAGAACAAACCTTTGAATACAATCGGTAATAGTTACTCAATTAAAATATGTCAATCGTGACTTTTCATAGCCTTAAAACAATTCTTCTTTTGATCAACTAGTTTCGAAATATTCGAAACACAACCATCTGGAAGTTTTAGTCCTAACGCCCAAGCACATACTTCCTTTACTTGGTCTCTGCTTAGTGTGTATTTTGCACTTGGCATGGAAAATGAGCCATTTGATCTACCAAAGGCAATATGGATGACACACATGTTCATTAAACTCTTCCTACATTTTCTGTGTCATTGGTCTTCCCTGGAGTGCCCAACACCATATGAAATACATTATCTAACACATTTTTTCTGCGTTCATCACATCCAGCTTATGCCTAACAAGGAGTTTTGTTCTATATGGTAACTCCTAGAAGATGCTCATCTTTATCCAGTTATGATTTATCCCAAAGCCATGAAGTGTATCATCAACATATGTCGTCAAATGTAATAATTGAGCATGCAATCCTTATCCTGACAGTCTAGGTGGCAGCGATGAGTGCTCCACTACATTCTTTTTGAATGTCATTTTTCATCTTTGGTAGGGATGATCCACAGAGAGGAACTGTATACGACAGTCAAAGAAGCATGGCTTTCTATCGTGTTAAAGCTGAAATGACTTTGTCTTGTCCATACAATATGAACAACTCTGCATTCCGTGCGTATTCCACTAAGATAGCATACCATATGCTGGGAAATCACTAATAGTCTACAATAGTAGGACTCTCATTTGGATTTTTTTCTTTTTTGATGCCATCTTTTCACACCATTTCCCAGATATCCTTCAACTCATCTTCTATCGGTCGTAGATAAACATCCAAAAATCTACTTGGATGGGTCAGATCAAGAATTGGAAGAGAAAGAAACATTATGCTCTTTTGTTACACAACCAAGGTGGTAGATTATATGGTGTTGTAATGATGGGACAACATAAGTAATACTTACTTCGTCCATGCAGATTAAACCCATCAATCAACAATCCAATTATTACATTTTTCTTATATGCAGCAAATCTTGGTAATAAATCCATCAATGCACATTAACATTGAGAATCAAAGGGTTGCTTGATGGTACCATCATATCTATGTTCACTATGCCACATCATCTCCTTTGCGGTTTCCCTACCATAATATTTTTTGTCGGGCATTTGACTTCAAATCAGACTTGTGACGATCCTCACCACAAACATGCCAACTTATTGCATCTTGATGTTCTCTATAGTACAACATATGGTGATTCGAACTTGCATCAATCTGGACCTCAGAAATACCCACTTTACTCATCATTATCTTGACCTTATAGAAACTTTTGAGTAATTCATTTTGCTCAGGTTGCATTCTCTTTATCAACTTGATCATGACGTCAAACCTAGAATCTATCATGTTGTACTGATTTTTCAAAGTCAACAACTCAGCAACAACAAATAATTGGAAATAAGGAAACCGGGCCATAATGGCTCCTCTGCCTTCCATTGAATGTCCTCAAAATGTTGATTGTCTACATCATTCTCATATGCTTCACACACCTAATCGAATTCAAGTCTAGCCACATTTCTAACCATTTGGGCAAACATATTCTCAAAACTACCATCACTCTCGACACTAGAACGCCTCTTCTCGTCATGTGCATATCGTGTCATATAATTATCGACAAATCTCATTCTTGACAAGTGTTCCACAACAATGTTTCTTGATGCCTTCTTCAGTAGAACACACTTCTTGCAAGGACACATGATATTTCCTTGTCTGTCAACAATCCCCATCCCCTTGTGCATACACAAACCTAAGGAAGCCTTCCACACCATGTAAGAATATCTCGCTCACAAAACCATCAGAATCCAAACGATTGTACATCCAAGCACGAGCATAGTCCATCTCCTAACCTATGACGTGAGGATATGTTGAAATTTGTTCATCAATTACAAATGCCACTTTTGTTGCTTACATTATCCTTGATAGTCTATTACGTACCCATAGTTAGACTCACACACATATCCACATACTTAAGATGAGATACGGAAAGAACATTTTATTAATTTTACTTTTTCACACCCCTATGATTTCGATGCAAACACTATGTAGATATTCCTTTCATATAAGATTTATTCTTTACTAAATTTCGGCAGCATAACACACAACTCTCCAATATACCTCATAAATTGAACTTTAAAAGTTTAATAATTCATCAAAATGTATTAATAAATCCTTAAAGGTTCACTTTGGTATATCAAAAAGGATTGTGATTATGCTGTCGAAAATTAGCAAAGAACAAATCCTATATGATAGGGGTATCTACATAGTATATGCATCGAAATCACCAAGGACTCCCTTAGCTCGGGACCTCTGAACTAAAGAAAGTTAATATAAATCTCGTAACATATACAGACCTTAAATCATGTATATACGTGTGTTGTATATACACGATTAAATAAGATATATGTATCTTATGATAATACATATTAATCGGGCATTTGACTCGTTTGACTGATTCACTACATTCTAATAACCTTTGTACACATAAAATGTGACTAATGAATATAAAATTTCGCTTCCCTCCACATCAATCTCTTACAAAAATGTTTGGATTTCACACTAGACCCATTTGAATTGGTTGAAATCTCAATTTTCAATTGTTCATATCCTTACCCATATGCATGCCCTTACCCATCCATACATGTCCATACTTCTCCACACACTCTTACACACCATATGCATACCCATATTCCTCACACTTGCATAAATGCCCTAATACACCCATACACTCTTACATACATGCCCATACCCCTCCATGCATGCCCATACCAATCCATGCACTCTTACACCTACATGCATACCTATATTCCTCATACTCTTGCACACATTTCCAAATATACACATACATGGTTCCAATACTCCATACCTTCATACACACCCATATGCACAACACTACCTCACACAGTTGCATACATACTCAAACACACCCATACATTGCTCCATACACCCTTACACACCTACATGTATTCTCATATTTCTCGCACATTTGTATACATGCCTAAACACACCCATACATTGCTCCATACACTCTTACATGCCTACATGCATACCCTAATTCCTCACAAACTCGCATACATGCCCATACACCCCATACATTCTTATGTCATGTCCACATTTCACCATACACTCTTACACACCTACGTGCATACCCACATTCCTCACACACTGTATATATGCCTAAATACACCCATACACTCTTGCATCCATGCTCAGTGCTCACATTGCTCCATACAATCATACATACCCACTTACATACCCATATTCCTCACACACATGCATACATGCCAAATTACCCACATACACTCTTAAATTCATCGACACATCCATATACTCTTACACACTCATACACATACCCATATTCCTCACACTCTTGCATAAATGCATGCCCAAATACCTCCTACATGCTTAAATTCATACGCGCCCAATGCTTACATACATATGTGATGAATATTCATTCCATCACCTTCATTCTTTTATTCTGACCTTAAATTCCTAGCTAAATGCATGCATATATCATCAATTTGTGAAAATAAATACTTTACGATTCATAATTAATACTGTATAAATACTGCATAAAAGATTGTACAAAATACTATATTTATGCCAAAATAAAGAAAAGAAAAAGAAAAAAGAAAAAGAAAAAGAAAAAGAAAAAGAATGAGGTGTCAAAGACATCGAGTGATCCTAGCCCCCGAGACCCAGTCATCATGATGACTTAATCGACAAGGAATAAAGTAGGGGGAGATAGGACGACTAATTATACAAAGAATACACTCAAAAACCCTAAACATATAGCCCAATAATTACAATTTGGGACCTATTTTATTTTCTCATTTTTATTCATCAAATCAATAAAGTTTGAACATCACCAAAGAAAAATGCAAAATTTATTTCACTCAAAAATATTGCATAGTGTGTCCGACATACACAAAGTAAAAAGTTGTAAAGAAAACTTTGCAGACATGTATACTCTTCATAGTATATCAAAATTGATCAAACTCACATTTATTATTCATAAAATTAAATAAGATATTTAATGAAGGTGGTTTCATTCAATTTGGAGTTAAGATGCAAAAGTTAGCTTTTGGGCTCTCATTGTGTAGTATACTTGTATAATATATTCAATATATTTATTCTTTATATTTTCAATTTCTTATATTTTTATAATATTGTAAATATTATTTAAAACACATATCCATAATTAAAATAAAATAAACACATTGAAAATAAAATAAATAAACATACTTTAATATACATATGAATTATACTTGTAAGTACTTATATAATAAATATACATATTTATTTAAGTAAATACATAACTTATGAAAAACACAATAAAAGTACCTAAATGTGTGTTTAAATAAGCTATAAATACATAAAATACTAATATATTAATAAAATATAACATACAAAATAAAAGTAAAATACCATAAATACATGTATAAATACATATATATATATACACATATAAAAATTAACACATAATAAATGATATTATAAAAAATAAATAAAAATAATAATTAAATACTGTAGAAAATTACAAACATTTTTTATATTTTAGTAAAAAAATAATAAATTATTTTTAAATTTTAATAAAATTAATAAATAATTTTTATTTTTCTTTTTTCTGGTTGGTCCACGTAGACCAACCAACGGTCAACTGTCCGGCCCCTACACCCTTCCTGTCAGAAGCTCTCACACCCCTTCTTCACCATTTTTTCATGCCTCCATCTCTCTTTCATTTTTCTCGAGACCACCACTAAACTATAACCCCTTCATACTCTCTCGCCCATGTTATCTTCACCTACCACCTTCAATTCTCCCACCATCACCTCACCTTTTTGCAGGAACTCACTCCTATAAGATACCTCTTCATCCTTCTTTCCCTTTTTGATCCTTCTTCGACCATCGTAAAACCCATTGGACATTACCGTTGAGTCCTTGGTGATAACAAGAAAGACTTTGACCATTGTGGCATGGATAAGGTGGAGAAGAGCGAGATCCAGGTTCACCGGACCTCCCTGATGAATCTCCATTTTGTCACCTTTATACTATCATTCTGGCCTTAAAAACCCTAACTAATGCATGCAAATAATATTATTTTGTACAAATTAACAGTCACTATTTCTTCCATTTATTGTGTATAAAGTATAGTTTTTATGCCAAAATTATAGAATAAAGAAAAGAAAAAGAATAAAATGCTAAAGGTATTTTATGACACTAAACTCCGAGACCTAAGCATCTTGATGACTGGGTCGACAAGGAATAAAGTAGGGGGAGACAAGGGCAAAAAATATGACAAAATTCCCTTTCTTTTATTCATCAATAAATCCTTTTTGGGTCCTATTTTATTTTCTATCTTTTATACCTCAAATAAAAAAAGCTTTTTACATGAAGTTATAGGTAATCAGATATAGAAAAATACAAAATTGATTTCCTACAAAAATAATACAGTGTACATTTTATACTATAAATAAAAAATAAAAAATCAAACTTCCTAGACCCATATCTTCTCCATATGAACTCAAAATATACGAAAATCTTTTTAAATGTATATAACTTTTAATAGGCTATTTGAAGGTGGTTTCATTCAATTTAGAGTTAAGATGCAAAAGTTAAATTTTGGAAATAAGACCCATATCTTCTCCATATCTTCTCCATATTCATTTTGGAAATAAATTTTGCAAAAGTTAAATTTTGGAAATAAATTTAGAGTTAAGACCCATATCTTCTCCATATTCATTTTATTTATTCTTTATTATTTTATAGTTTTATATTTTTATAATTTGTAAATATTATTTATAATATATGTACATATTTAGAATAGAATAAAACTATAAAGAAAAAGATAAAAATAAAATAATATATATACACATAGATGAAATGCATATACTTATACCTACATATTTCATACCCTTATTTATTTAAGTATACATAAGATATTAGAAAAATATAATAAAAATATAATTCATATATATATATATAAAATAAGTTATGAATATATAAATTATGAAAATAAAATAATAAAATCAAAAATACAAAATAAAATACTCAAAACATAGGTAAATATACCTATAAATAAACCCTAAAAAGTAACTTGTAATTAATAAGCCCATAAAAATAAATAAAAATCATATTAAAATACTACATAAAATAATAAACATTTTTTATTTTATAATTTAAAATTAATTAATTCATTTACTATTTATTATTGATTTAATAAATAATTTTAGCTTGCTTTTTTTCTGATTGGTCCACATAGACCAACTAGGGGAAGTCAAGAGTTGACCCCGGTCAACTCTTCTTCCCAAGCGTAGCCTCTGACAGACTTGTCGTTGTTCTTGTTTTCTTCGATTTTTGTAGCTCGATACAAGCACCATTTTGGAGAGATTCCTTCTCCACTTTTTCTCCTCGATCTATGCTCTATCATGCCAAATCGTCGCCTCGAGGATTGGATGCCTGAATCAAGCTGACCACTTCGATTTTGCCACCCCTGTATATAGCCGAGCTCTGCTCCTTTTGTTTGAATTTGAATCTCTTCCACCCAGTTTCTTTCCCCCATTTCTTGTTCTTGGGCTTGAGCTTGGTGACAACAAGCTCACCCTACAGTTTGGAGAGGAGAGGGTTAGTATGAGGATCGATTCTGCTATCTCTGGCGAGCTTTGCCACCGTCGAAGTCCACTTGGTTTCGGACAAGTGAGTATGTTTTCTCGTTTTCTTTGTAGATTTTAGGATTTAATTTAATTCCCCGTTGTTATATTTAGGTGTTATTAATTGCAATAGTTAAAATTTTCATTCTCATAGTTCGTCGAATATCTGCTCCGATGAGCTCTCCACCGTGCCACCTACTGCGTTCTAACCTGCTAATCACCTCACCTTCTTTCCCTAAAGATTCCCTACACCCCTCCGCATTCCATCATGTTGCTCCCTCCTGGAGCAGGATCGCGACACTCCACTTCCTCCCTTCATCAGAGCAGCTGCCATCCTGCCACATTTCACCTCATTTCCACCCGCTAACGAGTCGAGACAGTTTTCCCTCGACCCCCACCCCTGTTCTTTCGGTGCAGGTATCTGAAGCCCAAATCCATATGGAGGAAATTTTGATGCTCGCCAGAGGTTCCTAGAGCTTCCTTGCTCCTCTGACCTCTTGGGAGCTCTCCGGTGACCCCCGAAGTGTTTTGGACTCTCCAGCCGATAGAGGACGCCACCAGTAATGTTTTGTCCCCCTTAGACCAACCCTAGGTGGTCGGAGTCGTGTCGCATCACCGAAGCTCGCCCACGACCGTGTTCTTCCCTGTTCTTCTAGGGAGGTTCACAACCATTGGATAGAATCCCCTCTCCAAATGCTCCAGCCGCCATCGGATCAACCGCGCCTCAGCTGTAGATCTCATCTATGAGATATAATCTCCAATACTGGATCTGAAGGGGTATTCGCCGTTGGCGTAGAGATACGTGTATAAGTGAAAGCATCTGAACCGTCTGCACGTGCCTATTAGGGGGTAATTGACACATTATGCCCTCGTTTTTGTTTATTTTATTTTTAGTCCTGTAATATATTTTAAACGCTTTGTATTTTGTTAAACATTGCACTGGAACCCATGAGCTTTATTGTATTTGCATATTGGTCCATGTCAGGTCGCCTTACCTGTTGTCCCACGTAAGGTGGCCATTTTGCGGAAATACCCTTGCGGTTTTTTGTATTTCACTTTAAACTCGTAACATTAAATATTAGTTATACTATTTTGTATAATTTGTAGAATCAACCTTGTGTTTATTTTTATTTGCAAAAATACCCTTACCGGTTCAACAATTTTTGTGAATATTCTCTATTTATTAAAAATACCATCCATGCTCTAAAAATTCTCAAGAAATACGGTTAAGTGCTTGCTTGTTTGTAAAATTTATATTTTTACATTTTCATTTTAGACACTTTTAATATTTATTAAAAATTAAAAGAAAACGTTTTTATCCTTGCTTGACTTATAAAATAGCAAAAAAATATATAAATGTTTTAAAAAATTCTCAAAAAATTATATTTTGTTTATTATAGTATTTTCTAACATTATACCAAAAATATCTAAAAATAGAAAAAGAAAACTCATACAAATAAAAAATCCTTAAAATCCTTTATAAAAAGATAAAAAATTCCCCAAAATCTCCGAAATATTTAGTTCTATTTAATACTTTTATTTATATTATTTATTATCTATTAAAATTGATTTGGTAAATTTTGGACACAATTTGCTATTTCTAAATTATAAATCAAGTCGACTCATTTATTTTTGACTATTTTTGACTTTTTATACAAAAGTTAGCAAAAATTACTCAAAAATCATAATAATAGTAAAAGATTTTTTTAAAACCCAAAAATATTTAATTCTAATTTTTTTAGGTACTTTAGTAGTACTATTAATTACGTTACCTTGTATTGTATATATAGCTTTATATATTCTTATATTATATATTTAAAAAGGAAAAAAATAAAAATCAAAAAATATAAAAAGAAAAAAATCATAAAATATAAAACAATTAAAAAATATAAAAATTAAAATCCATAAAAATATATATTTAAAAACCCACACAAAAATATATAGACTAGAGGAACACAAATTTTGGATTTTATTTCCCCAATCTATCTTGTTTGCTCTCTGTGTTCGACACTCTATACATACTTACACATATACACACATGTAGAGTTATAATAAATTTTTAACTCCATATTTATTTTTACTTTTATTGATGTATTTGTTGTGGGTTAATTCTTGAATTATTATGAGGTTCTCATCGGTCGCTTCGATGATTGTGTTCCTGCCTTGTGTGGAGCAAAAGATGGATGTGATTTTTTTGGCTTTTCACTCCCCTCCAATGACCCTTCCCTGCTCCAAGCTCCAGAGCTCGTCGAGCTATTAGGTACGTATCTTTAGCTTTCTTTTAGTTCTGATAGCCTAGGTCTAGGATTAGTTTCTTTAATTCATCGCAGTTCTAGCTTAATTTTGAAAATCAAAATAACATGAGCTTCCAGCTCCAGCACCAAATTCATAGTATCCATCCATTGTCCCGACTGCCTTTTGCCTCCATCATATTCCCCTGATACTTCTCCATCATATCCTTTTGATTCCCCCGTGATTCCAGCAAGGAATTACTTCGCCAGAGCTCCCTCCACTGCATTCGCTGGAGCTCCCTCTATTCCGTTCACCCCGTGCTTCAACAACTTAAATATAGGGTCGAGGGATAGCCCTCAACTCCCTTAATATTTTGGTGCGGGTCCACGACAAACAAGTCCACCTGGAGCTCCACCCAAAGCTTTGAACGGGAGCTCTAGATAAATCGATCTCCAGGGCCACTCTAATGAGACTTGGACCCTTTGAAGGCACCTGAAAGACATACATCACCCCCAGGAAGAGGAGGATCATCTTAGCGGAGGAGGAGGAGGTCAGAGGCGACCAGGACCAACGATTCAAGCTCGTCGACGGTGAGTTCTTATGTATTCATCCAGCCTGACTCTCTACCGTTCGATCGAGGCATGGCCCAGATCTAATCTTGGTTGTTGATACTATTTAAGCGAAACCCTTCGCGGACCACGCGATCTGCCACGTGGATCATCCTCCGTCGTCCGATGGTGCGCAAGTAAAGGGTTAAATTTATTAGAAACCTCTGCCTTTTTATGCTATTAATATTTGGCATGTAAATATTTCAACACGATATAAATTTTATGTAAAAATTGAAACTAGGCCCTCTAGGTTCCTATATATTGCATCTAGGTCCAGTGCCACATCGACTTACGTGACGCTCCATGTGAGTTGGCTATTTGCACCTAGGCCTCTCAAACTTTGTATATTTAGGATTTAGTATTATATTAAAAAATGTATATTAAGTTCAAAACTTTGGGATATTTGCATGTAACCCCCTGACTTTATTTTTATTACAATAATTCCCCAGTCGTGCATGTATAAGTATCTTTATGTATTTCATTTTGGATTAAATAGCTACCTTGTTCTAAAAATTGTGCAAAAATTATCGAATGTGCTTTGAATGATGCTTATTCATGCTATAATTTTTATTTTATCATTTCATTGCACTTTCAATTTATTAAAAAACATTTTTGTGCTATTTTTCCATATTTAGAGATATAATTATAAAAATAGAAAACACCTTTAACAATTCCAAAAAAATAGAGATGGTATATAACTTTATTTATAAATCATAAAAATAATTTTTTTTGTAAATTTTGACTATATACAACTATATTAATAAATATAATACCCATTATAATATATATATGTATATATAATAATAATTATTATTAATTATTATAAAACCTATAGATATATTTACATCCTTTAGAAAATAAAACCTATAGATATATTAAGAATTCTGATTATATATATATTATAGTTATTATATACATATATACCTGGTATTATACTTAGTATTATATTTAGAATTATATATATACACTTATTATACAAAAAGGAAATTAAAAGCAGAAAAACATAAAAAGAAAATAAAAATTAAAAATTTTTAAAATTAAAATATATATACGGGAGATCCATAAAAAATTAAATATAATTAAAAACCCATAAAACATAAAATATCCAAAGTGTACAAAAAATTGTTGTTGCTTCTTCCTTGTATACAATAATTATTTGCATATTACATGTGGCTCCTTGTGTTCGACACCCTATAACACTCATCGATTATACACTTATATTAGTAGGGTTTATAATAAATTTTGTTCCACTCATATTTGCATTGTTTGATTACTTGTTGTGGGTTGACTTTTGTCTGAGTCAGCTGGCTCTCGGGAGTGATCACTTCAATGACCGAGGTCCCCCTTGTGTGACCTCCTGACCGCCTCCTAGTGTCCTTCCGATTCAACAAATGATGCCACTGTCAGGGAGCAACGCCTAGGGTAGGTTTATTGTACTTATTTTATTATATAATTATCTCTTTTATTTTTTTGAATAAATTTATTTTTTGAGATGCTTCTGACATATCTTTGTTAACTTTCTTGCGAGAGACCACATGGTGAAGGTGACTTCTTAGGAAGTCGGTGCACCCGAGTAACAATGATATCAACCTTTTCTCCATAGGTTGATTGGAGAGAACAAGAAGGAGAGAGATGGAGAAAGGAAGAAGAGCACGACTTCTAGCTTAGATTTTTATTTTATTTGTGAGAGAGTGTTTATTTTATTTTGTAAATTATTAATTGTAATAATTCTTGACTAGACACTTGTACACCACACTCTACGAGATCCATTGCCCGGGTGATTGTTCACCTAGGGGTTTCATCGCTTTTCCTTTGTTTTCGTCATCTTTCTTTTTACTTATTTATCATGTTTTGAGTTCTCTGCCTTCTTTTATTTTGTTTTCTATGATTAACACCCTAGCTTTAGGATTGCTTGCACCAGTAATTAGGTATAAAGATTGATTAGAATTATGTGCCTATAGTTCTCTACGCTTGGATCTGTTCAAATATCAATGGTTGATTATTTGGAATTGAGACCAAATATCATGAAAGTCTCCATAAAACGCTAGCAGAATCTACTGTGGCAGACATCGATGAGTCTCCAAGATCATACTTTTGAGTTTCTTTTCTAGATAATTAGCATTCGGTTCTTCACGTTAATAATTATTCCTGTTTAAGGTGATTTCAATATTTTTGTATACCGTGCATGTAGTGTAGATATTTCAATACCATTTTGCATCCCGCATGGAGAGAGCTGGGAAGCGTTGTAAGTCCTTCTAACTTTTCATGCATCCTTCGATACTAAGGTGAGATTTCGATATTAGTGTCAACTTGCATGGCTTTCCCAACTCCTCTCCAGGTTTCTATCACCTAGGGCTCAAAAAGAAAATACAAGAAAATCGTTAGGCGTACTATTTTTGAAAAATACTCAAAAAGTGAAAATTAAAAATTAAAATCATTATGCATATTATTTTTGAAAAACTTTGACCTAATTAAAATTTGTAATGAACACTCTTTGCTTGGGGTTCATAAAGTCCACATTGTTTTCAGGTACATTCCATATTGAGCAAGGCATGACCCATAAGGATTAGAGCATAAAATCTGATCCGTGGCTGCCTTAATTATCACCTGAAATAACGAAGTATTGGTGCTTCTATCGTATGTAGGCGAGTAAGGATTTATCGGTGATGGTGTTCCCACCTTGTATGGAGCACCTGACCTAGTCCGAAGTATTGAGCTTAGACCACACCCTCATGGGTGTGTTTGTCTCATCGCCCTACATATGAGTACTTCACTTGTGGCGGAAGTATCGATTTTTCCTATTGGCTTCCTCTCTTATTCTTTGGCCGAGTAGCCTCCCAGGCACGAGATCAAGGACTTCAAAGAGCGTAGATCATATGTTACAAAAGTGGTGAAACAAGTACGAGGAACTTTCCTGGAAGTATACACTTTCCTCTAGGGTTAGTCCTCTAAGGACTTGCTATAAGATTGCCTGATAATAACAATAAAGTTGAAAAGATAAAAACAACCGAACTCTTATGGCTTCACATTGTGTTGGGTTGGTGAATCTACACTTGTATTGTGTTTGTTTGAGTTAGAATTAGGTCAAAATTTAATATTGTGCACTTGCACCATTTTTCTTTTCATCTATTCTATTTCTTCTCGACCTACTCATTGTGAGCCTTCTTCTGCTACTTCTCTCTTCATCTATTGTTCATCATCGTGCTCCATTCCTCATCTACTCCGCTTCTCTCCAAGATGTCGTCTCATGGAATGTTTACTTGGGACCCACCGACACCCACATCGATTCCATGAGTTCTACATCTTCAATAATTCGTGGTGGTTCCTGAGAACCCGGCCGTGATCTTGCGAACTGATCTCCAGACTCCTCGACTTCTTCCTTCATTCCAATAAATCAGGATCACTCTTGTCTCATCTTTCACCCCTGGTTGATGTATATCAATTTTAGTCGATATCAAATGCTCCATTCACATACATCTATAATTGACCATGATTCCAGATCATCCATTCTACTTGGTGCAGAAGATTTTCAGTCTAAATGGGATACATCATTTTATGCAGAAACCATACTGGACCCCTGCAGATCACATCCTTCGAGTCTGATTTAGAGAATCCTCCTCAAGGGAAGGGAAAGGTATATACACTGCCAGATCAAGGACAACCCGATCAAAACACAATCAATGCTCAGTTGCTTGCTTCCATCCAGGCTATCCAACAACAGCTGACAGATCGGGCTTTATCCCAAGCCGCATTTCAGGAAATGTTGAATGACTTGAGGAGAGAAAGGGAGAATCGAAGAGGATGAGTAGAAAATGAAGAACCAGAAGATGGAAAATTGTGGAGGGCCCGCGGATGAAGCAAGGGAAGGGAGGCTGAAACCTGCTCTCAAGGAAACCTACAATCCTGGTGTTGGCCAGATGACGAAGTGGATATAGATCCATGTAGTCCACAAGCATTTTGAGCTCAAGCCTCAATTACTTGGGCTCTTCTACCCTCATTCCATGGGAACACCAACGTGGAACCTACATCTATCTTCAGCAGTGCTCTCGCATCTGTCGCACCACTCATTACCCTAACATCTCACTGGGCGTAGTTAAAATGACTGATTCCCCTTTGGCCTTCAAGACAAGGCTCTTAACTGTATCAACTATCTAGGGAAGGTCGTGACAACTTGGGAGGAGCTAAAGTATGCATTCCTCTAGAATTACTATCCATTGGGTTGTCTGAATTAGATGCGAGCCCGGATTATCAATTTCTCTCAAGGCCTGCACGAGTTGATACATGAAGCATGGGAGAGATTCCAGGATTGGTAGGAGAAGTGTCCCCACCACGACATCCCGCAGACTTGCTTGCTCCAACATTCCTTCGGGGGCCTCACTCCTGAGAGCTAGAGGTTAGTAGATTCCGCTTATGGTGGCTCGCACTTCAACAAGGATGAGAATGTTGTCTGACAAATTTTCAAAGAGATGGATAAAGGCGAGGCCCATCTATCCTCATCTCGAGTCTATCAACGTCAGTTGCAAGTCCACCACAAGCCTGTCGACAGCAGTGATCAAGACAAGGACGAGAGCTCCAATCTCAGCATCACCGAGAACCACCTGTTTAAAGTTGATATTATTGAAAAATGACCATAGGACTTGAAGAAGTTTTCTGTGATCAAATAGAGGTCCCCACACCTAGACAAGCTGGATCAGATTACAAAGCAATTGGAGCTGCTTGTTAGCACCATCCATGATGTGTAATCTGTGAGCCCGACCGCAACCACTCCTACTTAGATGAAGGAACCATCATCTCCACAACAACCTCAAGCGAGTGCCGGTCAACCCCAGTCCTACACGTATACTACATGCAGGCACCTGACCAGTCATCGCCACCTTCTCAACAGATTGTCCTGTACCAACCAGAGCTCCAACCCCCTTCTTATGATCCATTCTCACCACCACCACCAATCATCAAAGAGGTGAACAACATCTAAAATGATGATGCCCAATTGGCCCATCCAGACCGACAACATGAACAATTCTCGGCCATTCGACCGTATCACCAACATCAGGCTGGGAGATTTGTCCAACCCAACCAACCTCAACAACATCAGCTTCCACAATATCAGAACATCTGGAGGCAGAATCAACAGTACCAACAACCCACATAGCGCCAATATCATCCATACCATCAGTATGCGAGTGCTTTTTATAACTAGTATCCTCCTCCTCTGCAATTTCATCAACAACAACTCCCTCATCCTCATCATGATTCCCAGAATTCTCAGCCTCAGCAATACCGTGCTCAGCGTGTTCAGCATGTTGAATCATCTGAGGTCGCTCCAGTGAACTCAGCGCTCAACTGCTTGGCCCAACTCGTCAAGGGCCTAGCAGAGATGTCCCAGAAGTCAGACAACCTCACTACCACCAAGATGCCCATTCCAGCGCAGGTTGAGATGAACCCTAATAAATTCAAGCACAAAGATCATGTAGTTTGTGGTTTCAATCAGTCCATCAGAGTTGGATATTTCAGATTATGCTTTGTCTCACAAAATGACTCTTAGGAGTGGTAGAACCTTGCAACCATCCACCACTGCCAAGGGGAAGATTAAAGAAACTTCTGGAGAGCCATCTTCTACATTAGCTGGTCCAGCGACCGTGCTAGATGACGAAGAAGATGATGGAGGAGCAGCACCAACCACCATCGACCAACACCATCAAGAGAAAAATGTACAAAAAATCAGCAAAAAGAAAATTCACAAAAATAAATGAAGAACTGAAGCCAATGACGACCAACAATGGAGGAGCTCGCTCCACTTGCAGCTGATCCATTGCAGCCTGACAAAGCCCCAACTCATGTTGATAGATTTTTGACTGTGTTTCATGATGGCCCATCTGTTGGCTAATCATCTATAAATAATTCTGTAATTAAGAACAATATATTTTCTTCTCTAAACATTTTGTTTCTTGATGCTATGAAAAATACCAAAAAATTACAAAATTGAAAATTGCATTGTCCGACCCTAGATGGTTGAGATTATTGAAAAACTTGTTCTGAAAATACCACTCGTGAAGGCCATGAACTACATGCCAGCTGTCAAGAATGGATTTAAAGGAGCATGTACCTCCAAGCATCTGAACTACAAGAACATGCACAACAGAAGAAAAACACATCTTGACCATGGCAACAGTAAATGCAATCAGTGACTTTCCGAAGAAAAAGAAAGAGAAGGGAGCAACCAACATCAAATGTCAGATCTTTGACCAAGTATTTGAGCAGAATCTACTTGATAACTTGTCTTAAATAAATCTCATATCCTCATTATTGCAAGAATTTGGGCTTGGACCGCTTAAGCTGACAAGAATGATCCTCTAGTTTGTAGACCGACCCATGAAGCGGCCTAGAGGTATGTTGGAGGATGTTATCGTAACTGTGCAAGACATGAAATTTTCAGTTGATTTTGTAGTCCTAGACATGGACTCATCTGTACTGTTACTCAAAATTCCCATCATTCTCGGTCAACTGTTCCTTTGCACAGCCGAGGCGGTTGTCGATTATGGGTCTGAGAAGGTCACCTTCCACTCAAGCTCCGATAAAATCACCATGAATTTGGTCAGTGAGCTGAAAGCAACATTTGATACATGCAGAGCAGAATCAACAACAGATTGCAATATTGTGGACAATCAAGACCCATCAATTTCTCTAAATGACATCATTACGTAGGAAATTCTCTCTTCAAAGGAGGACCTGGATCGCACAGTCAGCCTATACTTCCTTACCGATTGAGAGACTGGATCAAAATTTGATTCACTAAGCAACATATTTGAAGAAGACTTGAGACATTCCTAAAACAAAGAGTTCATTGCAGATATATTCGACACATTTATTTCAGGATCAGGAGTGATAGAGGTGGACATCACCTCAATGAAATTATCAGACCGGCCATCTACACAGCATCATTTCTGAAGTAACTGCAAAGCAAGCTATACAATTACTCGAACTCAAACCGCTCCTGGTAGGTTTGAAGTACGCTTTTCTTGCAGGTGAAAAACACATGTATTCGATCATCATTGGTAGCAGGCTGACCCAGATCAAATATTTTGACTTCAAGAGGTTCTAGAAAAGAACCACAAGGTACTTGGTTGGAAAGTCTCATATATTCGAGGGATAAATCCAAGTTTGTTCTCACACCACATCTACCTTGAAGATGATTGCAATATGTCCCAAGAATTCTTAAGAAGATAGAATCCAAATTGCAAGACGTAGTGATGAAAGAAATAATGAAGTGGTGTGAAGCAACTTCATTTATCCCATCTTCAACTCCAAATGTGTGAGCCCACTGCACGTAGTTCCCAAGAAATTAGGGCTCACCGTGGTGAAGAATGTCCAAGGATAGGAGATCTATTATTGAATACCGATATGTTGGCGAGTGTTTGTAGACTACCGCCGTCTGAATGCAGCAACAAAGAAGGACCATTTCTCTTTGCCATTCATCGAAAAGTTCTTAAGAGACTTGCAGGGAAGGAACACTTCTGCTTTTTAGATCGGTAATATGGGTATAATCAAGTGGCGATTGCCCGTGAATACTAAGAGAAGATGACATTCACATGTCGATTCGACAACTATGCTTTCAGAAGAATGCCCTTTGGCATATGTAATGCTCCAACAATTTTACAGAGGTGCATGTGTGCCTTCTTCGCTGACATGGTTGGGAGTTTTCTCGAAGTCTTCTGGATGATTTCTCCATCTATGGTGATAGCTTTGATTCTTGTCTTCAACAGCTAGACAGAGTACTCCATAAATGATGTGACGTCAAACTTGTATTATCCTGGGAGAAGAGTCACTTCATGATTATAGAAGGAATAATGTTCAACCACTTAGTCTCCAAGCGAGGCATGGAGGTTGACCCGGCGAAGGTGGATGTGATCTCTAAACTCAAGCCACCTTAGAATATAAAGAATGTGAAGTCATTCTTAGGGCATGCCATTTTCTATCGTCGCTTCATCAAGGACTTAAGCGAACTTGCCCGACCTCTCACTGAGCTGCTTTGCAAGGAAATCGATTTTATCGTCGATTCGACGGTTTTCCAATCTTTTTATCAGTTGAAAAAGCTCGTCATTCAGGCTCTAGTCCTATACCA